>JABCKG010000041.1:0-34250 GCA_018851835.1 Hypsizygus ulmarius | reverse complement strand
TTCAATGGTCCAGCTCAACGCGAGGCTATCCAACAGTACGGCATTGCTGGAAGAGTGTGGTAATCATCCAAAGCTTACGGTAGACTGTGTCCACTCTTAGCTTCGGGCTCATAGGGAAGCAGCGTACGCTCTGAGTCTATATGTCGAACCACCAGCTGGCATGCAATTTGATCCGCCATTCATCTCTGAATCGTCGTCACGGTCCCCTTTGACTATTCTCGAACTTGGCTCTGGAGCAGGCTTGACGAGCTCTCGCATCGCCAATGTTTTGAACCCACGCGATGACATTTTGATTGTTACTGACCTCCCAGAGGTGTGTTTATCGGATACCTATATATTGGCCATTTGTCATATTGTAACGACAGGTCTGCCCTTTGCTGGAACGAAATCTTCTGGCATGTACCACACCATCTACATATCTTCGCAGTCGCCTAGAAACCTCTATTTTCGTGAGACCGTTGACATGGGGCAACGAGACACACAGTACAAGTATTGCATCTGAGCTTCTAGCTGGAAAATCAAGTCCGAGGACACTGACGCATGTCGTCTGTAGTGATCTTGTAAGTTGATCGGCCAAGTATGAACTATGACCAGTTTCCTTTCAAACGTATATCTTCAGGTCTATTTTCCGGAGCTCTTCTCCCCTCTTCTCCGTACCCTACTTCAAATCACTTCCCCACCTTTCTCTCATGTTACCGGCGCAAACGACTCGGGCGTGGTTGTGACGATATCATACAAAATTCGAAGCTTATCGAAGGAAACGCCTTTCTGGTCAACGTTCGGCCTTTGGTTCAACTTTGAGCCGGTTCTCGTGAACATCAGCGCTGCGAAAGATGGGTGGCAGCGGTTCGGCACATCTTCAGATGATACAATCTATATATTTATCGCTCGTCGTCGGACGGAATCGTATGCTTGGAATATACCGCTCGATGATCGAGACCTTCTGGTAGGAAGAGGTGCACAGGGGGATGACTCGGCCAAGACAGATGATACCTTCGAAACCATACTGTTTATGGCCCTTGATAATTCGGAAATATGAGGGCCGATTTCGGTTGTGAGTCCCGTTCTTCGTGATGCACTTCTTCTCAAACATAATATAGATATAACTATTACAGATATGGTCATGTTTAGTGCCCAAGGTGTGGCAGAAAGCGCTGATTACCGTTTTCTAAATAGCCCACTGCGTTATTATAATCAGTCTGTTGTGGTCTCTCATACCCCGGAGGTATGCGGGACCATGGTCGTATCCCCGGTGCCTGCTTTGTGGCAATGATAACCTTTTCAGACAACAGGGCCGCATCCCCCCACGGGGCAGACCGACGGAATCCCGTTGCCTCGAAGGGAAGCAGTTCCAAGTGATACTATTAAAGAGCTTGTTAAACTTTGTTCCTGTGGTGATATCATGGCCACTGACCCGAACGGTAAATCTCGGAAACGCGAAGCTGGGCTTCAAAGCACTCGTGACCTCAAGCTCACCCTCTAAAGAACGCTCGCCACCCTCCTGTTCTCCCGATGGCCAGAAACAAGCCTTGCCAGCACCTAATTTGAAAAAATTGTCGGATCGCCTCGTATCGCTTTCATCTGTGGCATCAGAGCCGACTGCTATCGATCTCACGAGATGCAGGCGGATCGCAGCAGGGACCGCAAGGAGGTCGAGAGCTTGCGTATTCTTGCTTTTTAGCGTGAGGTTCAGCGAGATTGGAGAACCAGCCGCATAGGAAAGCTTCAGCAGATTAAACTGGGTAAGTTGCTCTACAACGAATCATATTAAGCTTACAGGTTTCGCAACTGCAAGCTACGGATAAGCCCTGTTAGTATCATACTGCATTGCAACTGTGTCCCCAGGACGTCGTACCGTACATTCCACTGCCACGTCCTGTGCTTCAAACAGGACGCCCGTGAGTGTCACGGATGGGAGCACTTTCCAACCTTTTGGATCACTTTCAGGACCTAGCATCGAGAGTCCCTCTCGGTATACCTGTTGTCTCAATTCTGAAGGCGGATCGGCGATAGTCTTCGGAAGATAGGCAAAGTTTGTCGCCAGTCTATAAGGCACCCGTATCGATTTATTTGTTTCCGCTGTGAAAGCAGACTCCTAGAGTCACGCAAGAAACTGCCTACCTTTGGTTTACTCTGAATGCCCCACGTTTGACAGTGACCACCAACCGGTAGTCAATGTAAGCTGGGCTTGCTCTCTCAGAAAAGTTCGGCGGAAGCCTATACATTTTCGCTTCTTGCCCTTTCGTCAACGACACAGCGACTTCCCTGGGAAGAGTGAATTCAAATGACCAGGAATGCCGACCCTTCAATTTCCCCGATGTCTTCCCAGCTGACGCGGGTGGGCTCCATAGACTTTGGTTGACATCCAGAAACCTGAACTCTTCTTGACCCACTGAAATTGTTCCTGCTTCCACCTTTTTGTTTCCGCCATCGGGATCAATGCTCCTTTAAACCCATGGTTGGGATTTGAAAACTTACTGCTATTGTTATGGCTTTTATAGTTTCGATCTTCTCGAGATC
The DNA here is from genome assembly GCA_018851835.1 of Hypsizygus ulmarius. Lineage (NCBI taxonomy): Eukaryota > Fungi > Basidiomycota > Agaricomycetes > Agaricales > Lyophyllaceae > Hypsizygus > Hypsizygus ulmarius. Next base: position 31,730 of record JABCKG010000041.1, on the reverse strand, counting down.
GAGTTCAACACGCCCTGATATCTTATCGCCTTCTTCAAACTTGGGCAGAGATGGAGGTTTGGATGCTCGGCTATGCACGAAGAGGGAAATCCATTTGTGTCCGTTGCTTTCCAAAGAGTAAGAATGTTCCGGTTCGGGTTGGCGAGCGACATATCCAGGGAGCTCAGATTCTGCCATTGTATGTTGAGGGGAATAAGAGCAGCACTGGAGGAGCAGGATAGAAGACAACTGCGATCTTGGCGCAAAGGAAGGCACAGTCACATGCAGAGACCAAGGCCAAGGCTGAGGTCAGAGAACACATGTGTGCTCGACGCGAATCTGAATTGCTGGTCATGATGATTAGGTATATCTATGGGTATGTGATGCTCGGATGCAATGCAATGGTAAATGATAGTGCTACAAAAAGATAGGGCGTCATCATGGCTAGCATGACGACCAAAGCAAGTGGACAAGATAGCATGTATAGAGGCGTTAAAAAGTCATCACTAGAGGGCTCCGCTAGAGAGAGGTGCGTAATACTCGTTTACTGGTCGTGTATTAGAAGCGTACGCGGGAGGGGAGTATGCTTGAGGGCGAGGTCCTTTGGCATGCATGGTAGCAATTTCAACGGGCTCTGATAATAATAGAGTGCGGTTTTCGGAGGCAAAATGTGGGATGTCGAAGGGCCGCAACAACACTTGGTACTGAAAAAGTAAAGTCAGAAGAGAATGAGACTGCGATACATGATATACTACTTACGGAAATGCTGAAGTGACCGACCGATGTCGTTGGTCGCAGGTCTTTTCCTAACTTGATCTCCCCTTCAAGATGGCGAGTAGTAGGGGAACCACGAACACTTTCTGAAGGCCACCATACAGCGCTGCTGACTTCTTCCACGCTTTCGTGCCAAGCGACATCTGGACGTGAGTGCGAAGGTTTGCTGAAGAACCTTAGGCGTCGGCGTAGATTCACGACAATGGCAGACGGGGTGGCGAAATGATCGAGGACATTAGCGTCGCTGCCCTCCAAAGCCAGATAGCAAGGAATAACGGTCCCGCGTGTGTAGCATGACTGCAAAAAGGTGTAAGTGGAAATGAACGTCCATATAAAATAAGTGGTGGTACTAACAGGTCTAGCCAACGAGAGCTAACGACATTGGGTCATTAGGATATGTTAAAGCAACGAAAACGACCTGCTACTCACTTTGCATTGCACCTCAACCGGCCGGCTACGGTACATCATACCGCGAGCGACGACGGGTCTTAAAGAGTTCCAACCATCTGGGTCATGTTGGGGCCCATTAAGTGCGGTACTCTGCTGGTAGGCGAGCTGTCGTAGCAATGACGGTGCCTCTGGCCGAAAACTTGGAACGTAACCAAAGGCTGTTTTTATTCTACAAAGATCATTAACTTCACGCTTTCGGATATATTCTTAAGAGAGAAAACGCACTGGCTGTCAGCGCGAAGCTTCCCGCGAGAGATAACGATGGCGAAATCATACTGAATGCTCGCAGCAGTGTGGCGTTCCAAGAACGTTTCGGGCAACCGACAACTCTCCGTACCGCCCGTGCCGTTTGGAACGGATACGGTCCTGGGCAAAGGTATTGACAGTGGCCATTCGCACCGACCAAGTAGCTTGCTTTTGGAGGCTCCCTCGGATGGAGACGGGACTCGAGGGACGTCGGCTGATTTGGACCATATAGGAAGGGACATGCTGAGAAATGTCGACGAGTCCTGAACGCTCGCGCCAGTAATAATCCGTCCCGTAACCTGATGTCCACGGTCAGAGAAATAAAATCGTGGTGACAGTCCAAAAGCACACACCATAGCTGTGATCGATTGGATGGAGTCACCCTTGTCAGCATTAATCTCGAGCAAGCCGTTGATGTTTTCCTTTTCGAAAAAAGTAGGCAAGGATTTCGAAGATTTGGCGCTACTGTACAGTTTCAGGGTAACCAAGGGCCTATTTTTCTCGGTCAAAAGGTAAACATGCTCCGCAGGCTCTCGTCGAACAATGGGCTGAGCGAGGGTATTGCGCCGGGTATATGGCGGAAGTTCGTCAGTGGACTGTGGTACCAGACCAGGCCTGACTGAGGAAAACCTCCGATAGCGGGGCGGGGACGCGTCCATGAAGGATGGAGACAAGTTCTTACGCCAGTAGCAACCCTACACTATATACTTCCAGTGCTTCTGAACATGCCAGGAACACAAAAACAAGCTAACGTCCAATTGTGGATTTGGCCATGTCCAAATATGGAGGCGCGATTCTGTGGCATGTGAACGAAAGGGCCAATTGTTTGGAAGAGCGGGGATAGGCCAATTTGAGGACAAACGGTGCCACCTATTCGGCCATCGTGCAAGTACCATAAGTGATATACACTCTTTGGGAACAAGGACAGCGGCCCGGCGCCTGCCGTCGTTGATCTGCTCACGTGACTACGGCGTTGTGAGGAGTGAAAACTTCAGAGACAATAATGCTCCTCCTCCCATCAACCTTGAGGCCAGATGTCTGCGGTCGAAAGACATCTCGGCCTGTCAAGTAAACAATAACAGCAAACCTTGGTATTGATCCAAGTAGAAGCGCTTTCCATGCTGTAATAACTCTAGAGAGAAGATATCTTTAGGTATAATAAGATAGAGTGATGCTCGAGATGAATGGAGAAGCAGTTTCAATCTGTAACGTAATGTGATGAGTTACTTGAGTTCCTCGAGGCATACCGTACGTTTGTTATTGTAGTCATAGGTACATGTTCAACGCTCAACACCTAGGTCAGAAAAGTATCGGGGACGTGGAACGACTGACTTGCAATGGGAGTGGAGTACTCCTCGTAACCTGGGGGTGCATAGGTTCTTGATCGTGGGCCTGGTCCATACGAAGTGGCAATCTCCACACTTGCCTCGCACAGGGGCCCAGAGCTGGCAGATTCAAAAGCGACTACGTCGAATGGGAACAGAACAACAGTGTACTTGAGAAAAAGGGTTTAGCTGTGTACAAAATAAAACTTCTCGGGAGCATCCGCGCACCTCGATACTGAAATAAGCCATTGCAGATGTTGGCTTCATGTCAATCAGTAGATGAAGCTCGCCGTTCAGTCTCCTGGAATCTGAATTTGCTTTGTTTGTGTTGGTAGGGGAAGGCCACCACGCAGCCAACTGAGAGAGGTCGATCTCATCTTTGCATGGAAGAACAGAGTCGCTGAAATGTTCATGATCCGGATGACATTTGACGGAACGGCGCAAGCGCAGCACTACAGCCTTCGGAGAAGACAACAAGTGGAGTGCATACTCGTCGGACGTCTCAATGACAATCGAGCACGGGATGACGGATCCTCTGGTATAACAAAGCTGATAAGGGTGTATAAGACCAGAGAAATATTGAAAAAATAGAACTCAAGAAGCTAACTGGCTTGGCTAAGGAAAGCTGGAATGAGACATTAGACAACGACTCAAAGAGACAAATATGTGAAAGGCCTACAGTGCATTTTCCATCGACAGATCGTCTGCCAAAGATCTTTCCATGAATTTCTACACTTGGGAGTGTGTGCCAACCTTCGGGATCTTCATCTGGTCCTCGTAATGGAGTACTTTCTTGGTATGCAAGTTGGCGGAGCGGAGACATAGGTCCTGGTTGTGTTATAGGGATGTACCCAAATATAACCGGTATCCTGCCATTCACAGGGCTTAGCAGACAGCAGATATCAGGGAGATAACGTGTACCTATGATCTGTTCTTAACTTACTCCGTGCCAAATGAAGAATGACTTCGTATTGGATGCTCGCTCTTGTGTGACGTTCCACAAATGTTTGGGGCAGGTGGAATGTCCGCGGCTCGTTCCTGGCCCCAACTAAGAGAACAATCTCGCTAGGAAGAGCTATTGAGAATGGCCAGTGATAGTCCCCTCGCAGCTTATCCGTATACTTGGTATCAGATACGCTGGAAGGATTCCTGGGGTCACCCATGGACTGGGACCAGAGGTTGGTTGCAATGTCAAGGAATGTATATTGGTCGCTGGGGCTTGCACCCATCATTATCCGTCCCTTTACCTGTGTGACATGATCACCCTCGAAATGGTCAACAACGACCATACTCACAGATAATACTACAGCCTGAATAGGATCTCCACTATCCAACGACAACTTAACCGTTCCAGTGAGGCCTGAACCCTCCAACACGGTAGGTATAGTATCTGACAATGCAGAATTAACCAGTAGGGTCAGTATTGCCCATGACTTTCCCTTCTTCTTTGAGTCATATGAAAACTCGCGAATGTGGTGTATTGGTGGCGACAGAGACGATCCACGTTGACGCGTATATGCTGGAAGTCCGCTTGTGGAGTTGGAATTCTGAGCTTCGTCCGCTCTGAACTCTATTGCAGGCGGAGTGAAATAAGAGGGCGGTGAGGACAGGATATCATTCATGACGGTTGGTGGATGAGCATGCAACTCTTACCTACTGATCCGATCCGATTGGGTACTTACATGAATGGAATGATAAGATAAGATCCTGAAATTTAATCAGTCAAATTGATTTGAAGCCTGGAGAAGTGGAACTGAACAGTACCATTGTCATATACTGCAGCGCCCACTACCCAATCGATAACGCATCATGGATACCGATATAAGGCGAACTCAGCTTTGTCAGGTTATGATGACATGCCGTCCGCATTCAATTAGGAAACTGCAACGACAAGGTCATCTTTCTTAAAGGCTTCACGATCACCCTCCGCCAGAATGAAGTCTTCGCAATCAACTCGGCTCTTATCCACGTCCACTGACCAGAGAAAATACGTGCTAGAGACTCCGCTGAAGTAGAGGGAAAAGCAAAGTCAGATATTCCAAAAGCCGACAAGACAGAGTACCCACAGGCCGAACAAGAATGCGAATGGCATATTGTCGTTATTTCCGGACGCAGATATGATGGCACTGGAAACGAAGGGTTCGATGAAGGCTGATGTTTTCCCGACCTGATGCAAATGTGTTCGTGAGGTAATCAGACGGCAGGTTTGAGACGTACAACAGAAAACAAAGCAAAGAAGAGAAACCTGTAATTCCGCATTACGGTACATGTCAAGGTGAGACGATGACCACATACATCTGCGGCAAAGGCGACACCTCGCTGATCATAGTCTGGCTGTATGCGTACCATGGGCACACCATCAAGCCATAAAAGATTTGATAGAGCCTGCAGAATGAATCAGCAAAATGATTGAATACTCTTATATCAGAAACGCACCAATTTTCCCAAACATGTTTGAATCCGAACTTATCAGTATGGACTCCGATCAGCCCCCATATTGTCAGAACCTTAAAAAGTGCTTCCCTTGAAAGGCATGAAAGAACCGAAAGGTGGACTCAAAATAATCCAGAATACATTGAAAGTAAGCATCTAAGTAGCGCAAGTCATCTGAAAGCCTGAATCACGAGCAGAGAGGAGACATGCACTTTTGTGGAGATTTTGAATCGTTTCTGCACAAGCCAAAAAGCACTTCATACCATCCCTGAGTCAATGAAAATGGAGAGGTGAGCGGGGAACATACTAAATCACAATTCCTTGCGCAACAATACAAACAATCAAGAGGAACGTTAACTGGAGAGTTGAATAGGCCACGACACTGCGGCAAATGCAGGTTAGCAATGTTTATTGACCTATGAATCCTGAAAAACAAACCTGTTCTGGAGGGTGGCAATGACGGTTCTACATCAAAAATTTGTTTAGATTCATCACATTCTCCGGGAAAAACGACAGCCAACACGGTTGTGTTCAAGACATCTCCCCTTTTGAGCCACCTCAGCCATGCCATGCAGGAAATGCATTGAAAACACTCACATGAGAAAATAGAATATGAGATATAAGAATGTCTGTTTGAGTTTCATACACTCCCTGAATGCAACATAAACTTGCACGTATCCGATAGCCAGAAAGTTTGTTCCAGGTGGACAGCTCAAACCCGGATGTTGCTGTTCAAGGATGAACCAAGGCAGAGCGCAGAGCACTGTGTATGATCTGTCAGACAGATTCACCAAGGCAAGGAAGAATCGCACACCAAATGCCTCCAGAGAAGGCTATCAATTCACTGAATGCTTTGGTGTTGTTCTGGGTAATCCGGTCTGATTTCAATCCTTTTAGGATGCCAACCATGACTGCAAGGATGATAACTCCGCCCAGGGAGCAGACAGCGAATGATACGTTGGAAATGCGATTGCGCGATAGAGAGGCGAGCGTTTCATGCTCTTTCATGCTAAATTGAATCTTATATCAATGACTCTGTGAACCATTGCCGTGCCAGAGCGACCATACGTTTTCTTGCTAGTGTCGACCTTTGAGGAAGATTCCTTGACAATCGGAAGATCTCGTGCAAGGCCAGGAAAGGCAGCGGTCCAGAAAGTCAGGGAACACTAGCATTCGAGAAGATCAGCTGTGAAGATGAATTTAGCGACGAGGCACGAACTTGAAAAGCAATTACTGTGTCATGTCAAGAATTTGAGCATTTCAAGTAGATCTAAAAATGCATACATCCTAGGATATAAAGTGCAACTCCTGCTCGCTAGTGTGTGGGAGAATCGACACCAAGCCAGGCGAACGACACGCCAACAGCTCAAACAGTGAAGAAAATTGTGATATGTGGTTTGCAGAACGATCAGCATCAAGTTGGGCATGCTTTGAAATCGAACCTCCAACGACCATAGTCTGCCAATGCTCCAATCGCAAGTAAGAGAATGGCTTGGATCGCAAAACTCAAGCTATTGGTGAGCAAGACAATGGAGTTGACTGCAAGTATGAAGTCTCAAAATGTTTGAAAATGACACACTGAACTTGGACGTACTGTCGCGAATTTTGCCCAGGTACGGAAGTACGCAGCCACGAAGCGTTCTTGGGTTGGGTCGTATCCAGCAAGGAAGAGTAGATTTTGGAACTGGGAAGGGCCGAAATTGAACCCAGAAAGACCACTGTTACCCACACAGTAGAGATAATATGCCCACAGCTCCTGTCTGGTCGTGGTCCGTTCGACGATATTGAAGTCATTCTGCTTGTTGCCTGATTGCTCGTTGACGCTGACTTTCGACATAATTGTCGATGAAGAAGGAAAAGCACATCAATTATCAGTGGAGACATCATACAAAAGAAGTTGAGAATAGCTGGAGGGGACGAAGGCGGCAGCGCGGTCAGACTCTGGCGCGTGGCACGTGAACGAGAAATCAAGCGGACAAAGTCGGACCAAACACTCTCCTCATTGTTCGCTACGACATTGAGGCTTTTAGTTGCTGGTCAGAGCTAGCCACTGGCACAGGATGTACCGTGCACTCCCTATCTCGAGGCGAGTCGCGTCGTCATCCAGGCAAGGAACTGTTCGCGTCATTCGGAGGGTGAGCCTACTTTTATTTCCCAAACACCATGAATGCTGCACTATATTCTATCCCAAGGGTTGGAGGCTATTTGATCAGATATTCTGGGCATATTTTCCTTTTCTCTTCTGACAATCTATTACTTCTTCGATGCTTATTCTCAAACCAGCGTCTGGCAACAGAGTCCACCCCGACACCAGCAGTTCCAAAGAAGAAGAAACGCATAGTCCGAAAATTATTCTGGACGACCGCAGGTCTCACCGGAACCTTCTACGTCGGAAGCACCTTTGCCGCTTTCTATAGCCAACGGTACTATGACTTCTTCTCTGAACATGTTCCATTAGGACAGCCGATGTTGGAATATGCTGAAGCGCATCACTGGGACACCCTTACTGTCGAGAAGGTCGCGGAAGCGGGAAAGAATACCGTGATCACCGTTCAGCGCTTCGTCACCGATCAAATCAACGGCAACAAGAGCGCAAAAGACGTCGTCGATTCTGTGAAGCATGCTGCTGAGAGGACGGCGAGGGAAGCCACAACCGTGGTCACCAACGTGGTAAGCGAATCAAAGACTCGGGTGGAGTCTATCGCAGCATCTGCCAAAAAGGAAATAAGGAAGGAGGCGGACCAGATCACTCACAAGGCCTCTGCTCTTGCAAAACATCGGTCTGAGCAGGCTTCCGAGGGACTTTCTGAGCTTGCACGTGAAGCGGAGAAGGCGCTCGAATCCCATCCCAGTACCGTGACTCCCGTCGACATTGAGCCTACTCCTTCTTCGGAACCATCTACTTTGATTTCGGAATCCACTCCTTTGACACCCGAAACATCCTCTCCCGCACCACCGACCGAAATTGTGCGGAAGGCCGAAAACGGTCATGTGTATGACGCTCCCTTACCCGTTGGCTTCGAACCTCCGCCTGGATTTACACGTCCTGCTCCACCCAAAAAGACGGAATTCGAACCAACCGCACCTGCACCAGTTGAGCCTACACACGTTGCACTTCCTTTGATCGCACCTGCCGTGTCTTCACTAAGTGTATCGGAACCAATTATTACCCAACTTGCTGGGACAATTGACAATCTTGCCTCCTACGTCGCTGCCAATCCAGAGGCAGCGTCCAATGTCTCAGACGTTCTGGAAATCGCGAAGACAGATCTGACCGCTCTTGCTGATCGAATTGAGAAGGCCAAGGAAGAGGAACGGGCAGTTTTGGAGGCCAAACTGGATGAACAGACTCGGGAATATAGTCTAAAGCTGTTAGAGTTGGAAATGGAGGCCCAGGACAAGCTTGACAGCCAGGAGGAGGACTTCAGAAAATTTTTCGACCAGGAGAAGATGAAGACTATTCAGGCGTACCGGGAAAAACTGGAGCATGAACTGCGGACTCAGACCGAACTTATCAACGAGCGGTATGTCGGTTCCAGTGCTGTACTCCCCGCTTAAGCTGATCAATAATTTAGCCTCAAGGAAGAGGTAATTGCTCAGGGCATTGAACTTCAGCGACGATGGATCCGCGAAATCAAAGTGCGCGTTGAGCAGGAACGTGGTGGGCGTCTTGGAAAACTCGAAGAGCTTTCTTCGCACCTCAAACGCCTAGAACGTGTTGCCCTCGATAACTCAATATATCTCGACGAGAACATTCGACTCCATGCCCTCTGGTCCGCCGTCCGTGCCTTGACGTCCTCCGCGCTCACGTCTCCTGTGCGCAAACCCTTCCGAGAAGAACTCCGAGTTCTGCGACATATCACTGCCGCTCGGGAAGATCCCGTCGTCTCTGCTACTCTCGACGCTCTGGAATCATCTGATGTTCCCGACATTGGCGTGGAGCCTTTCGCTGACCTTGCCTCCTGGTTCGCAAGTGACGTAGCACCCAAAGTCTCCCATGTAGCCCTCGTTCCGGACGAGAATGCTGGCGTATTATCGTACATTGCCAGCCAGTTGTTGTCTGGGCTTCGCTTCCGAAGACAAGGGCTGGTTGCAGGGGATGATGCTTTGAGTGTGATTTCAAGGGCAGAGTATTACCTGAACGAGAAGGATCTCGATAGCGCTGCGCGCGAATTGAATCAGCTCAAGGGCGCCGCGAAAGTGCTGCTTAGCGATTGGTTGGAGGCTGCGAGACGGAGGCTAGAAGTTGAGCAGGCGTTAGAGGTTAGTTTCGTCGGGTGCTTTCAATTTCAGTGTATGCTGACATTCGGTTTACAGGTTGTTCAGACCGAAGCCACACTCGCATCATTACTTGTCGTTTAGATTGGTAAGGCTAATAGATTCTTTTAAACATCAGTGTATTTGTGAGTTGCATATGCAGTACGTGTCACAACGAACCCAAGGTATGTCAGCAATCATCTAGTCTACATTGATCCATTCTGTGGGGGCATAGGTCCAGACATGTCGGGAATTCCCAACCCATCTGGTGAGACAGGCGTTGGCGGGCGGCCACCCATGGCACATTCGCATGTCACCTGCGCCCTTCTGACGATAGTCTGAGAGGCGCTTTAGCTATTTCATCCGAGATCTTTGCAAATTAAAAAGACTTACCTGCACATTTTCGCCGTACTGTCCGTTCGGTAGAGGTGGGCCTCTCGTTACCTTGACCAGCCCAGGGAAAATGGTAGCTCCGACCCTGTCAACTTCGCCTCTTTCACTTCGCAAGCACCGCCTGACCAGTTCAATCTGACGAGGGTACAGTGTACTTCCCATCTCGGGTACGAAAGCGCGATAGAACGCGTCAGCGCTCGCGTTCGAGCCATGCAGCATCCGAGAGAATTCATATGCTGATTTGAGGATTGAGACACCACCTGAAGTAGGCAGTGCCCCGTTGAGATGCTTCATAAGTTCTGGAATCTGCTCGTATAGGATGCTGAGAGACATTTCTGGAGTACAGGTGTCTACCGCTGCTGAAAATGTCTGTCTCCGCCAGACACATGCCACTGTCGGATCGCCTGTGTCCCAACACATTGGTGATGTCATTAGTATGGTACCAATGGCAGGACATTTCAGACGTACGATTGAAAAGGTGCTCATGAATCCGCGTCAATTGGATATTGGCCTCACTGGAGTTGGTAACGATGAGGCAGTTGATGATTCCTTCGGAGATGGTCTCTGACATTGCATGGCGAAGGTAGCATTGCGTCTGTATGGGTGTGGCATGCACCTCGCTGACATCCACTCCGCTGACGAGGTCGCTGAGGACTGCACGAGCAAGGGCATCAAGGGATATTGGAGGCGAGCGAACGATGTCCGCCGCCCATCGGTTGATCAGCTTATCCAATTGTGAAGCGGCGTTCTACAGATTCGATGTGCGACTGATTAGAACTTTAGCAAGACGTCAAGAAGTCAAAGGACAATTGCCTTAATAGAGAAATCATCGACTGTGTTACCGCCTCGACCAAGTCTCTGCGAGATAGATCCACCTTCCAAAAGAGCAATTCGCTCCCTCAACTGCGCAACCTGTCGTTCCTGCTCCTCGAGTTGTACTCGTTGTTGCTCGACCTTTTCATGGGCTATTCGCTGAAGGGTTGATCATACTTGTTTGTGAGCGGAAAGAGGATGGAGGGATCAACCGAGTACTTGCAAAGTTGGTCAACACGTATCTATACTGGTCGCCTGGAACTGAGTCCTGCGCAAAGGTTGGTTGTTGTGGAGAAGCCATCTCTATCGTATGTTTTCTGAACAGGGAACAAGAGGACCCCGGACTATCCTACCAGAGCATTCATACCAATCCAGACAACAATTGGACCATTTGGGGTCAACAGCTAGGTTCGTTTCCAGACAAAATGAGGGGCATCCTGGTGAAATGCCTGATCCTTGTCCAGACAAACCCCCCTGGTACGGGGCAAAGGTGAGGCAATATTAGGTTGTGATGGAACAATTTGTCTTGTAAACCAGCAGAATAGCCTCGAAGCGGCGAAAGCTTGTCGAATTAGCCATCCTTGAGCTTTTTGAGGCAATTCTAGTGCCCGGAGGGCCCGGAACGAGAAAATTTCCTTATTTGGAAGTAATTTTCAGGGTTAGGCTAGTTTTTTTCCAGACAAAACCCCCCCAAACCTGTCCAGACACGACTTCCAAAATCTCGGTTTTGGGTATGAAGCCTCTGACGAGATAGTCCGGTGTCCTGGAACAAGGTGGAATCGTGAGGCACAACGTCGGATGTGCATTCCAATGAAAAAATGGCAGTGCTTGCGGTCGTGCATACGTGACTCCGGCGTATATGGATCTGCAGACCTGCCTGGCCCTGATGCATGATGCATCGATCAAACTGTTGTACTCAGTACAACCATATGTTTCTAGAAGGATCTAGCAGACCATGACTGCCCAAGTCCTGATATTGACACACTACTTGACATCCAGACGACTCATCCCAAGATCACTCCCTGACGTCCTGTCCAGATCATCAAAAGGATCTCGAACGCTACCTGTTTTTGCGCGCCACAGTTGCGTGTACATTACCTTGATCCTTTGTAGGTCGGCATCCAATGCAGCTGTCTTGCTGGCCAAGGCGAGAAAAGTCGCATGTTGAGCCTGAAGGGTGGCCGAGATGCCTGTGACGACATATGCGCATCAACAATGATATCAGTCCCGAGGATTGGGCACTACCTTGAGGCGTTTGCGTTTGACCAGCTGAAGACGAAAGTTTCCTTTCGATTTGCTGAAAAACAAAGGATGGTAAGCCATAGTCGAGTTAAGAGTCATGGGGCGGGTAATCTTACCTCAATGGTTGACTTGTACCAAGCAAGTCTTTGCTTCATATTTTCCGTGACACGAGTGAAGAATCTAGGTTCAATCGTGTCAACAACATGAGAAGGAATCTAGCGCAATAGTAACACACTCTAGTGGAAATCCCGCGTGGTCCTTCAAATAGGCAGCGCCTTGTGGGTTTTTAAACCCATCCACTATTCTTGTTGCCACAATAGTATCTTGAACGGCTTGTTCGACTTTGGCTTTCATGTCTTGGGTATAGTGCAAGTCATCTCGAATTAGCGTCGAGGTATTGACAAGTTCCTGGAAGGTATTTGGCATTAGCACAGCGTATGCCTGTCAGAAAAGACGATTAACTTTGTGGATTGCTCGAATATTTTCCTGGCCCTTCGTTGGTTCATCGCCAAGCTTGCGTTGCTGAAGGTCTTTACTGATCTGGATACGACCTTGAATATGAGATCTTGTACAACATTAGCCAACGCGAGAGGAGATGAAAATGACTGTACTCTATGCCCTCCAATGTACGCTTCAGGTTATCTGGAAGATCATTGAACTTGGTAGATTTCGAAAATAGTGGAACATTGGACTGTATCGCGGAAGATCTGGCGTCGATACATGAGCATTAGTGGATGCAATAACAGATCGATACTCCTAACCCGAAAGTACTGATGAAGAAATATTGCACAGAAAATGGTCACGTATAGTTAGATGTAAGACTGATGACGACTCACCTCTGTTGTTGTTGTTGCTGTTGCGGCTGTTGGCCTCCGAATATCGAGGTCGACCCAAGTCCACCACCTCCAAACCCTCCTGCCGGAATGGTCGCTTGGGGTTGCAATGAACTCCCGAAAAGTGAACTCTGCTGCTGTTGGGGTTGCTGAGTAGTTGTGCCCAACGACCCAAATATGCTCCCTTGAGGCCGTTGACTAGATGTTGTAGTACTTCCGAAAAGCGAGCCACTGCCAAATATGCTTTGCTGCTGCTGCTGTGGCTGTTGAGAAGATTGACCGAAGAGACTACCCGCTGGTTGTGCGGAGGATTGACCAAACAAACTGCCAGATGGCTGAGTGGTGGATTGGCCGAACAGACTACCAGCAGGTTGCTGCTGCGGTTGAGTGGATTGCCCGAATATACTGCCAGTTGGCTGCGGTTGAGTAGATTGCCCGAATATACTGCCTGTTGGCTGTTGCTGAGCGGTTTGCCCAAATATACTACTTGTAGGCTGCTGTTGCTGCTGTTGAACAGGCTGTCCGAACAAGCTTCCAGCGGGTTGCTGCTGGGTTTGGCCAAATATTGAACCACCAGGCGGCTTTGGCGCGCCGAACAACGACGTACTCTGTTGGCTTGAGCCAAAACATTTTCAGGCTTCAGAATCGTTATCGGGCGACGGAAGAGAAGGCGGTACCTTGAGAAAGCCATAATTTCACGTTCGATTTGGGACAAGTTCTGTTGTAGTTGTGACTACTGTAACGCGAAGCACGTGTGCGTGACGAATACTATTCAGATCGCGTGTAACTTAAAGTTTACCATCACTTTCTCAATCATTTCTGCTTTTCTCCATCAACCCACACATTCACCTTCTCGTCGTAGAAGGCAATGTAACCCCTGATTGCTGCGCACTCGGGTGTGGGGTTCCTGTACCACCACACAATGTTCTCAAACTTCTTCCCAGATTGCGTCACGACATGGTAGTATTGAGCTTCCCCCTAATATGCTCTATCCTCGTTTTCAACGGTCACAATACAAATAAGCGATAGTCTGACCTTGTATGGGCACTGCGTTGTGAGATCCGAGGACTCAAGAAGATCGAGTCGACAATCGTTCTTCGGAATATACGTGCGTACATGGAGACCAGTCTCGAAGAGAAGACGAGGCATGCGTGTATTCGCCAGCTCGACTCCGTCTACTTCCACGCGGACATGCCTTGACGACTGCAGAACATCCACTCGCTTTACGACCAGGTGCGTAAGCATAATCATAGCTTAGATTTATAATTCCAATACAACCCACCTTATAGGGGTCCTTGCAGTGGACGAATATCTGCTCTTCCTCCTCAAACCAGGCATCCATGGTATCGAATGTGATTGTAAATAAGCCCTCAAGTTCCTTTGATGTAAAGCTTGTCAAAGCGGACGACGCATGTTTGGGTCCCACCACAATATCATAAACCTTTTTGCTGTCGTCGACCTTCTCTCCTTTCAGGAATCTGCTGGGAGGCAAATCCTCCTCAGAAAAGAAATAGGCTGAATAATATGGTCTTTCCCAGCTGCTGATGGGTAAGTCGCTTTCCCAAACCATGTAGCCATCGAACTCACACAAGCTTGGCTTTCTTTGTGTCAATGATATATTCTCCTCCAAAGAGCACTCGGACTCGCTTCGAAGAGTTCTCAATGTATGGGAGAGTAAAGGACATGATGATGGTAGTGAGTATGAAGCTGAACTGCTTACTTGAGTGGATCTCCGATCCTGAGACTGTCTGACGTGCTGCCACCCCTCGAGTGCCCTCACCAAGCCCTCACCGGGCCGGAGGCAATTCCTCACACACATAATATCAAAATCGCAATATGTTGGTCCGCTTCCCAAGCAGTCCCAATTATGGGTTTGTGCCGCAGCCATGAAGTGACATGCAAACCGATGAGTGCCGCGTGTCTTTCCAATCTCATAACCACTCATTACGCCTTGCCGATCGTTGCCCTGCAGTGGCTGATTCATACACTTGTTCATCGCCCGTCATATTACGCGTCATATCGTGGCGCAGCCCTCAACAAGCCTTAAGACATCGGTATTGATCCAGATCTAGCGTGAAAATACACCTCGCATTCAGAAATGCTTCCTACTTTTCTCTTTAGCACAGCGGCACTCGCTACGCTCGCACTAAGTGCACCGCAAGAGCGTCTACCGTTCACACCAGATGGTGGCATAGGCACAAATTCAACTCCGCCGAAATATATCGCACTGAGTGACTTTGACTGGCAATCACTTGTTTGCTTGTTCTCTTATCGTGTTTTAATAGAACTTATTCGGCCGAAATACAGAATCTCGCTTTAAATCAGGAATGGATCGAGCTTGATCTCTTCCATCATGGTCTTGCTCGATTCTCCGATGCCGAATTCGAGGATGCCGGTCTCAACGCACAAGACCGATATCTCATTCAATTCATGGCTGAACAAGAAGTTGGACATGCCACCTTGATATCCAATATTCTAGGTCGTGAGTGTCTTGTCGTATCCGTTCATTAATTCTTGATACGATATTCAATTTTTTCTCAGCTTATGCTGCCAAGCCTTGCAACTACACATATCCCTTTACGACTGTACGACAATTTGTAGATTTTTGCCAAAAGGTTAGGAAAACGACCTCGATTTTTAAAGCAAATGTCTGAATCACACTTTGAAGCTCACGCGATTCGGCGAAGCAGGGGTCTATGGGTTCCTTGAACACTTGGACTCTCGTGCGTCCGCGGCACTGCTTTTGCAGTCAATCACAACTGAGGCGCGTCAACAAATGATCTTCCGACAATTTGAGGGGCTCTTCCCAATGCCCGTGAGTTGGATTATACGCCTTTGAATTTGGAATTTGACCATTCTCACTCAATTGTATTCAAGATTTGGTTCCTCCCCGGTATCACGCAGTCCATGGCATGGACATTGCTATCGCCGTACATCACGAGCTGTCCTGCTGAAAACCCGGAGATAAAATGGCAGAACTTCCCTCGTCTCAACATCACCGTCAATTTTATACCCTTGAATTTAATCCGTTGATGCTCACTGTGATATCTTAGAATAATCCGTCGGCGGTGCCTCTCGTTAATAGCACAACCTTTGGGAACAGCACGCTTCCAGCTATCACCCAGAATAGAACAAACCCTCTTTCCGCTCCCGGAGATGTAGTCCAATTTTCGTGGGAGCTTCCTGGTAATGCAACCGGCTATAACAACTCTTTCACTACGAATACTACCGCTGGCCCTGCAAAGGTGTGTGTGCAGCGGCTGAATTTGCATATATTTCTAACACACTGAGATTTTCTAGTTTGCCGCGTGGATTTCTCAGCTCAACACAACATTCACCGAACTAGACAATATCAACGGAACGACGGCGATTACCATTCAACCTGGTGGTTTGATCTTCGGAAATGGCACGGCACCCGTCGTTAATGGTACAATGTGTGTACTCCTTTCGCAAAATTTGCTCATTAACTCACTCGATTTCCATAGGTTCATTGTGATTACCGACGCAAATATCACTGTCACGCCATTTAATCTGTCGATGCTTAATTCCCATGTCGTTGCTGGGCCCGCCATCTACCAGGCTGGTTAAATCCACATGCCTCTCGATATATAATCTTGTAACGATGTACTCTACCATATACACAATGTCTTCATGACTATAGTCTTGAAAATCTATTTACTTTCAGCAGATAGGAGATTGGTGATAAAAACATGAGTCAGACGCGTACGATACTAATTCGCGTAACATCCAACTTTTCCAAGAAAGAGATATCTCGGGAATGCTGTGCGCTCTTCAACATGAGTAACGTCATTTCAAGCGATTTCGATTTATTCCCTCGAACACCACAAGGCATCCATCTTGAATAGATCATATCCGCCAAAACTCCGTCCGACGAGGACAAACAACCCCAGACTTTAATGTACGAGAGGTGTGGAACCAGCGCCTGATCCGATAAAGGTGAAAGCGTCAGTGCATGAAGAACCTCGTCTGTGACACTAGCGAAATCGGAATATGCATAAGTGGCTGACACTTCCAAATGTTGAAGCGAGGGTGAAGTAGCCCTCAAGCATTCAATAAGCCCGTGGGGGGATATGTCTACATTTGAAAGTTGCAAGGTCTCCAAGGAACATTCAGAGCGCGTGATTAAGCTCGTGAACTGGGTTTGCGGCCAGGTTCTGGGTCGTAGCTGAGTTTCGAAATAACTTGTGTTCAAGGAGAAAGTTTTCAGGCCAGGCAGGGTCAGTCGGGCAAGTAATTCGCCGAAATGTCCGAGTGCGTGAATGTCCAAGTTTTGGAGGTTCTGGTGGACGAAGGCTGGCTGTTGGATAAGGTCGATATCCAGCGACGCCACCATGGCGTGACACGATCTCAGACTTGGAGACTCATGCAGTATGGTGAGACAGTCCTCAACAAAGAGGATGCGTCCTGTCAGGTCGATATGAGTAAGCTGCGTCCAGGGAATGTTAATTTCTGTATGATGCCGGAGGCTAATCCACGACACACTGTGAAGCTGTGGGGCATGCTGCATTATTTTCTTGATAAGGGCGACATCAGCCGGCTTCCGCGTTCCTTCCAGGTATATAGTTTCGAGCAGCGGCAACAACGCATCGTCAGGAATTTCGGAGAGTAAAGGAAAGAGGTCCCAACCGCTATGCTCGAGGTGGACCTTTTTCCAGCGATGGAAATGAGGGGCAAAGAGCCTCAGCAGCGGTGTGATCACCGTGGCAGATTGCTGAGAAAGGGCATCCTCGTTTGTTTGTTGGCTGGAAATCTTGAATGACAAAGGACAGGAACCTGATCTTGTGATCCATAGGTCGACAATACTAAGGACAGAACTGACGATGTTTCCTGTCAGTATAATTGCTATCGAGGACCAAAGCCTGGGTGTGGTCAGGGCGACAGATCTCCATGCACTGCACACATTGCCGAGAAGACAAGGAAATGCCGATGGTGTGGGGTGGATGAAATCTTCTTGTAGTTGGCAACAGAGAAAAATTTCGCTCAGAACCTCTGGAGGCAGATGACGAATGGGAGATAACGACGCGCGGAGGCTTTCGAGAGCCCAGTTCACTTCGTCACGATCACGGAGCAACTGAGTTATAAACGACCGACAATGCTGGGCCTCTTCCTTATTCCCATTTATGTCACGGGAGTGTAGTGGAATGTCCAGCTTGATCTGAGCAAGGGTAATCTCGAGATTGAGCCGGTCGATTTCCGACTCTTTGTTGGAGATGGACTCTCGAATGGCGCCTATGTCTTGACTTTTGAAGGTTTGATGAGATGCAAGGATATGATGGACTTCGTTTCTCGTCCGTACCAATTCCTTGTGAGCCTCATGGGCAAACACGATCTCAGCGTTGAGCCCTGCCAATGCACGTTCGATCCTGTTGATTTCTTCCTTCAGTTGATCCATCGTATCGATAAACGCCAGTATTCCAGGACTGTTCGCGAGAGCGGAAGCGACCCTAATGAAAGGTTCCTATCTTGTCAGGTCTAAAAGCAATACAATGAAACGATTTTCCCTACTCAATATTGTATGCACTGCGATGATGATTAACGGATAGTACGAAGTCAGTGAGAGACTGAGAGTCAATGCCAACTTAGGCGAACGTTGTGAGTTGTGCAGAAGTGTAACGTTGTGTATTAGTAAGAAGCTTATTACACTTCTTTCTCAGCACAGCCACAGATTCGGCACGCGGGCCGCGGCCATTTCCCGAGTCAACCTCCTCATGGTGACGGCCAAATAAAAGTGAACTCTAGTAATTCCAAAAACGATCTCAGCCGTTTTTGTCGTTTATTCCAGGTGTATTTTATCCACCACTTGCATACAGGGGAATTTAACTTCCATGCACACCTTTCGGAGAAGGCTCTTCGCGTCTGGGTGTCCAAATTTCGGAGTCCTCCGCCTATCTCGGGAAATACTGTCCTATCGTGCTGGCATCTGCATGAATGCTCGAGTCTCTCTTGCCACATGCGGGCTACTGGCAGATCAGTCTGATGAGTTTGGTACGGTTGTCACCACTTTCTGTGGGCAAACATTTCGTTTTCTGTAGATTGAAAGACATTGGCAGAGTCTATGGCTTGTATCATTGATGACGAACCACTCCTTTGTGTCCTCCATTTGGGATCGTTTCTGTGACTCTTTGATTGACAACTCGTTTCGCCACGGTATGCCGCCGACGAATTTCTATATTCATTGGACTTGTTTCATGCCAAGTAAGCCTCAACTATCCGTCCTACTTCACGGTGTTTGATCTTTGCGGATTCGCTCGATTTGTATCTCGGTAAGCATCTTTCTCAATTTGCATGCCGTCCGCCAGTCAGATCGTTCAAATGCGCCCCATGCCGTTAGTGCTCGGGACAATGTTCACAACTGTCTACATGTCAATGTCAAGTGGCCTGAAAGACCCATAAGTCCCGACCGAAGATGCCCTTGTCATGCTCTTCTGACTAAAGCCTGTAGAGATCGTCCCACGAACAAGTCAAGGGTCCGCCGCACGAAGTGAAGCCTAAATAATCTTGGGTGATCATCGGCCATGTTCTTCAGAGCTTCCGTCTAGCAACAGAAGTCGAAGCTGATCAACGGGCGATCGAGCCTCGAAGGGTTGCGGCAAATGGTAAGAAGGACCATTTCAGGTAATGATTTCCGCGGGATGTACTCATTGACCTTGAGCTGCGCGGATCATCAAGAACTCAATATCGCCAATAATTATCTTTGTGCGGTTTTCACCATATGCATATGGTAGAACTGGACCTTCTCACTCCCGACGTGTCAAATTCGTCAAACACCAGATGTCCGATTTGGGCGTAATGCACCGGGAAACTGACCTCCACAGATAGATTCAGATGTTGGGGCTTCAATCGGTCACCCGAGCTGACCGACAGAACGAGCCTCGCAAGGCCCAAAAGCATATACAGTTATGCGCAGGTGCGAATGGCCTAATCATAATAACTCCAACAGGCATGGATGGCATAGAGGGATTCATTATTCACGTTCACTGAAACGTCAGGCGCCTTTGTTTTCCCTTTTTCATAGACAGATTATCGGTCAGTGGGCGACTCAGAACAGTTACAGAGATGACACAGAGATCTGGCCCCAAGATGATCGGCAGAACCACGAGAGATAGTTTCCCACTTCAAACGCCCACTGCCCGCGGCGGGAGCCCATCACATGCCTTTCGAGCACACACCGAGTGTTCATATTTTCGCTTGGAGATACAGGCATACAGTTAAGTTGCCTTTCGACGGGCATCAAGAATGGCCAGCATAAAAAGGGATAAGCCTTGTAGGACTTGCAATTCCATCTTCACCTTCACATCAAAGTCTTCCTTCAACCAGTCTCGCCTTTTCTTCTTCAGCAGCTTAGCATGGAGACACAAACAACCATAACTGAACTGTGCTCCCTGTCCGAGTGGTCAATACGGCACATCCGAGACGTCTTTGAAGCGCGCACAGACGAACAGAGCCTGCGCGCCATCTCCGCGACGTTCTCCGACAATGTGCAAGCAAGCGTGAATGGTGCCCCTTTGAGCAGAGAGGGAATCAGTCAAATGGTACTCGCCATGCGGAGGAGTTCACCCGGTGGCTTGAAAGTACACTGGAAACAGACGGTAGAGGCTCCTTCGGATTCAGCAATGAATCGAGTAAGTCCGTGATAACGACCCCAGGCTGGGCCCGAGTGCACAGATAAAGTCTTCAAAACTGATTTCGGCGTTTTTGTTTTTCAGAGTGGATCATTCGGCGGTGTATACATCATTCGTGGGATACAGAAGGTGGTACCTGGGTCAGATAAACCAGTTGACTTTGAACGAGTGAAGACTGTGACCGTACGGTAAGCAAGAGGTACTTGACGGTTCTATTTCTGCTCACTCTAGGCTGCGTAGAATCGAATCGCAATCCTCATCGCTGCACGACGATAGTCGCAGAATCGTGACCCTGTCTTTCGTCGCATCTGACGGCAGGGTGGATCGTCAGGCGTCGCTCTAGCATTTGTAACAGGAACAAATCTGCTTGGATATCCCAATATTGTGATGTATAATTCCATACGACACAAAGAGCGTCGATAGCCTACTTACTATACGACCGGAGAATCGAATGACAGCCACAAACACAACGTTAACACCTTTTTTCGAGACCATATCCACGGGGCGGACGTCGCGTGGAACTCCAAAATAAAAACAAAGGCCAGGCCCGTGATGCTTCCCGCGCTGGTGTCCACAATCGCGGGATTCAACTTACCGTTCCGCTCCTAGCGGAAGGTATTATGCAGGTTTCACCTGTCAGGTTAACGTAAAGAAAGTCAGCCTAGGCAGGATATGTACTGGGCTTGGAGCTTCCAAGTAGAACTGTGTAACACATATCTTTAATGGTGTATGTGGGCAGGGCCTGCACCAATTGAATAAGACTCAGGGATTTAGCCCTGGTGTAATATGGTATAATAGTCCGGGTGCGTGGATCGTCCGCGTCATTGAATTATTCCTCGTCATTTAATATTGCGGCACTGGTGAGCTCTGAATAAGGCTCAACCCCGATTGGCCAAACTAAACCATAACGTCAAGTCAAAGAAATGACGTGTGTAGATTCCTGTAAACAGTAGTGTACCATGATGGTGGATAGCTAGCTTGACTTGACGTACCTTTGACTGCCATTATCAGTTATTTGTAATAGTTTTCAATCTCTTTCGAACATACTGTACCTATGCGTGGGACGTGACCACATCGGTGGCTCTTGCTTTGATGGGTTGACGCTATATTGTGATAGAGTCACGGTGGTGGCTCCCGTTCTCCGCGGCCGACGTCCTAGTTGTATTCGGAGATTTAGAACCTGGAGAAGCGTCAAGTATTTGATGCGAGGACTACAGCGCACGTGACCCTTGATCGCGCGCGACGCGACGCATCCTCCAGGCTGCGCACCCTGTCAATTGGCAGCAAAGATGTCTCCGAAACATCGCAGAAAACATGTAGCTTTGACTTGACGGACATCCATGTAAGTGCTAAATGCGATGTTACATGTCTTATCAGCAAAAGCATCGCCAGAAGCTGGTTTGATACATACAGTCAGTTTTCGGCATCCTGGCAACTTTCCCGACTTCAACTCGACTTTATGTCCTAGAAGCAGGTTAACTAGGCCGGAAACGATGAGGAGATGAGTGTGCCAGTTTATAAGACGTACACACTGCGATCACCGATCATCTAGAAGTTGTTTGAAGGTCAAAACTAATTCAGGCCATCACCCAGCACAGCACGCAGACAACATGAAAAGTGACGAGGATAATCACTGTCAGGTTGCCATCAGGGCCTGATCTGGGATTAAAAAGGGTTCGCTATCTCAGCCTATGAGTGTGTGCCTCTGTGCCGTCAGCCAAATATGAAAATCCATCCTCATTCCGCCCTAGAGAGGGGCACATCACTGAGTCTTGAGTCGCATGGGACTAACCAGGACAGTCAGAACGCTCTCGAAAACGGAACGTCGTACCGACTGAGCTAAGTATGTACAAAGCACATACACATGCCACATCATCAGACCAGGTCACTTGCCTACATGCCCACTGAATGCAACGCGGCTTGCATCAGTTTGACTAAGCATCGACCATCTGCATCAACTGTGAACTTGGGTTGCGATTATACTTACAGTATATCATGAGATTGACGTCGGCGCGTGAGATGGCAGAACATGACCATGGGGTATATTCCGGTCCAGGGGATCGGTCTCGGAGGCGCATGAAGAACAAGTTAAACGACAATCGTGGTGCGTCACTGGGAAGGACCTGGTTTATCTCGTCAGAGGCTATTTTCCAGTCCAGATGAATTTGGGCTGCTTTTGGGTGAAAAGCCGTTTCCCAGTTCAGACATGTATCAGTCAGGCCATGCGCCATGTCCAGACAGACACGGAGCTCTGGGGCAATGCCATTTCCCCATCCATTCAGATGTGATAGGATGCCGGTCCATAAGGAATATGTGGCGGATTTAACGACTGGCTGTGTGACCTGAATTTCGAACCTAACTTATGTCGCTTCTTGTTGTGCTTGTTTTTCAGTGTTTTCAATGGGGAAGGTTTTTGACAGAATCCACATATCGTAAGGAGTACTTCGAACAATGTTTCACATTGTTCTGATGGCACCGACAAGCACTTGGGAGGTTTGAGGCTTTTCCACGTCAGTTCAGGTGTCCAGACAAATTTTCGGGGTTTTGTAACACATCAAACTCCACCTTCATTTGAGCTGATTTGCTGTAAATTAAAGAGTGACGGCGAGTATCCACACAAAAGAACATTTGTTATCATCCTGTTGAGCAGTTAGAGGAGCTATATATAAGTAACTTAGCCCACGTACCCAATGGCCTATATATCAACAGCCTCTCCCGTTTTCGAAGTATACATAACTTTGTCTAGATTCAAAAACAAAAATAAATTGGGTCATTTTGGATACCTCTGACGAGATAAACGGGTCTCACTGGGAATGGGAAAACGCGTGCCTCGAAGGATGATAAACGTGCGGTGAGCAACAACGTAGATGAAAAAAGGGGTCCGACAAACGTGCACAATCATCCTCCTGCCAATTGTTACTGTAAACCTATGTCGCAAAACCTGAAAAAAATGATCCTGAATTTTCATATGCCCATGTTAACCAGTTGGGGGTGTCTGACGCCCTAGTTGACGTAGAGATCTTAGAGGAGGACGATCGGAGTGATTTTGAATACAGGAAAGATAATAATTCACATATATGGAACATATGCATATATGCAGTGGATCAAGCTTGCATACTGAAGAAAAGGGGAGAGGAGTTGTTCTTCGCAAACGGAAGTAAACCTCCTCCTGGGATGGGGATGTCTTTCCTGTGTTTGAAAATTACTAATCAGTGGGTGTCTGTAGTAACGAACACGGGGTTAGATGAACGTACATTTCACGAACTGTGACAGGTGGCGGTGAGAAAGGAAATGTTGTAAAAGGGAGAGAGTAGTCACCTCGGATAATGAAGTTCAATAAAACAGCGACGAACAGGACAACGCCGAGAACAACAGGCCCCGCGACTACGTCTATGGTGGAGACAATGTTGAGTATTTAATAGGAGGGTGTGATTAGAAGAAAAACGCGCCAAAGTGACCAGGATCGCGGCGGCGGATCACACAAAACCACGGTGAATGCAAACAGCTCACTTCGCTCGTTGGCGAACCAGACCTTGGCTTCGACCTTGACTGTTGTCGGGATCTTTTTAGGAATGCGGACCTGGGGCGGAAGAGTGTTGATAGCATGATAATCGCGGACAGTGGGCATCTGGCCAAGGTCGTCGCTGGGCGCATCTGGGATAGCGTCTGCACGGTGATATCGGACTGGTCTGTTGGGCGTGGGTAGCGAGGCTAGTGCGGCAGGGGAGAATGGATGCAGACGATCGTGCAAAGCATGCCATGACCTGCTGATTATCGACGACGAGCGATGGGAATCGAGCTCGTCGTCGGAGGTTTCGTGCACGGTCGGCGTGGTCGATGTCGCGGACATGAATGGCTATGACGATGGACGGCGCCTTAGTCGAGACGCGCGACGATGAGCACTAACCGTGGGAATACCCCGTCGACCGCACTGGACCGAATCGGGTGTCGGGCCGGGTTCTAGAAAGATCTGGATGACATCATGGCAAATACTAGAATGTCCGAGCAAGTGACACTCGCGCCTGAATAAAAATCGCATCCACGACAAGCGTCGCAGTCTCATTCAAATCAGCTATGGGCGCAAACTACTACAAGCTTCTCGGCGTCGAGAAATCCGCCACAGACGATGAAATCAAAAAGGCATACAAGAAGATGGTTCGTTCTACTCTCCTATCCCTTGAAGATCGCTGACTAACCCCACACAGGCCTTGAAATGGCACCCAGATCGCAACAAGGGGTCTGAAGAGGCAAACAAAAAGTTCAAAGAAGTACGCAACTTGCAATAACTACATTTCCTTACGTAGTGACCCTCTACACAGATCTCGGAAGCCTTCGAAGTCCTCAGTGACGGCAATAAGCGTGCCGTCTACGACCAATTCGGAGAGGAGGGGCTAAAGGGCGGAGGCCCTCCCCCTGGCCAAGGTGCAGCCCCAGGAGGCTTCTCCGGCTTCAGCCCGTTCCCTGGCGGCGGAGGCGGCGGGGGCGCAAACACCTTCACATTCACCTCCGGTGGTCCCGGAGGGGGATTCAGTTCTGGTTCCTCTGGGTTCTCACCCCAAGATCCCCAGAAAATATTCGAGTAAGTATTCCGTTTTGACATGGGTATGTTCCTACCGCCTCTGACGTGTTCTTTCCATAGGCAAATGTTCGGAGGCATGGGAGGATTCGGCGGCTTGGGTGGTATGGGTGGTATGGGCGGGATGGGCGGCGGCGGCGGCGGCGGTGGTGCGCGGAGAGGGCGGAGCTCGTTCGATATGGACGACGACATGTCTGGCGGCGGCGGATTCAGTGGTTTCGGCCGAGGCGGAATGCCCGGCAGCATGCCGCGACATCCCTCCCCCCAACGTGCCCGCCGCGCGCCCTCTCCCACATTCGGCCCCCCCGAAATCACACGCCCCCTCAAAGTCTCGCTGTCCGACCTCTACAGCGGCACAGTGAAGCACATCAAGGTCGGGCGGCGGTTGCTGGACGGCACGACGGAAGACAAGGTCCTCGAGATCCAGATCCACCCTGGGTGGAAGAGCGGGACGAAGATCCGGTTTCCGAGAGCGGGGAACGAGCAGCCGAGTGGGGAGGCGCAGGATCTGGTGTTTGTCATTGAGGAGAAGCCGCATGAGACATTCACGCGGGATGGGAACGACTTGATAGGTCGTGTTCCGATACCGCTGGTGGAGGCGCTGACGGGTGGAGGTGGGAAGAAAGTGGTGGAGCTACTCGATGGGCGGAAGTTGCAGGTACCTACACCGTTTGGTATCGTGAAGCCGGGCCAGGAGACGACGATTCCTGGAGAGGGTATGCCCATCCGGAAAGACGGCGCTGTGAAGACGAAGGGGGATTTGATCATCAAGTGGGACGTTGTGTTCCCTCAGAGGTTGACGCCTGCACAGCAGGAGGGTTTGAAGAAGATTCTAACATGAGAAATTTCGTGCATGGACCTTGTATAACTAGATACCCTTCGTTGTTGTAAAGCAATTGTAACACCACCACATTTTCTACACTATCTAATGGTATGTATCTTCTCCCTCAACGTTTGCGATACAGGGAGAGAACAATACTATCGATGGTTCTGCTGCTACAAGGCTACAACGCCTATATGCTGATTACATCTTAGGTTACAGTAATCGGTGTACAGACGAATAAAAATCAAGATAAATTATTTGAAGGAATATGCTCAAGAAGCAGCTGTATTCCCTTTCTCTACAGGCTTACGAGGCTTGCGCCTACGAGGAGTACCCTGCCCACCTCCCTGCATTTCCATCTGAGTCTGCGTCTGCTCCCGGTCAGCCTTCTTCCTCGGCCGTCTCCTCGCCATCTTCTCCTGCTCACCACTCTGCGCCATCGCAGCCTCCAGCCTAACTCGTTCCTCCTCCGCCGTCCACCATGTCAAAAAGTCAGCCTCCTCCTGCAAGGACTTCTCCTCTTCCTGAATCTCGCGCAACGAGCGCTTGTCCTTGCCCGATCCACCCGCGACCCGATCCAGCTCGAGTTGCTGGATCGCGACAAACGAAAGTCCCGTCGTAGGCGGGGAAGGGATCGCGAGCATCTGTGGCTGATTCCAGGCTTTACTGCTGCTTCTGTAGAAGTAGAAGCGAGGTGGTCAGAAGGACTACCTAGTGACACATGCATAATGCTTACGAGCTACGCCGGATGCTGGACGACCCAGGTGTAGACGACGACGACGAAGGTGTCTGTCTGGTTGGCGTAATTACTGGTCCCAAGCCGGGTACGGTCAGAGGTCCTGACGGCCGGCGGGGCGTCGACAGCGAGGGCCGCGGGCTGGAAGTCGAACCAGTCACAGTGTGCGAGGGTGTCACGGGAGGCGAAGGGAGCGGCGGCAGTTGACCAAGGGTCGGCTTCCACCCAGGCGTTGAAGCACCTGCAGCGGTTTCTGCGGGTTTTACAGTTAGCCGGATGTCCGTCTGTGGAGACTGAGGGCCAGGGACCAGAGGGCCTTCGCGAGATCGCCGAGGTGTCATTGCGCCAGCAGTCTCCGCCATGACGGCTTTCATGTCGACACTGGTGGTAAGATGGTGATAGGTTACATTAGTTAGGAGCGGCAGTGAAAGCATAGAGGCCTGACTGACCGAGGCATCGAAGGAGCTTTCCAAACGGGGGATGAACTGACAATATTCTGCGTCTTGGAGGGAACATGAGGGGCAGCGTTTGGCGTTTGGTCTGCCGTCAGCGAAAGGGGCACGTCTGCATCATCCATCGCAAAGATATCGTCGACTGAAGGGGGACGACGAATCACCCTCTGAGGTCGGATGCTTGGGCTCGGCTGCGGTGAACTTGGAGGACCTGTTCGGGGTGCCTTCTTGCTTGACCCTGGAGGCGACGGCCTGAAGTTCAGAGAT
Organism: Hypsizygus ulmarius; assembly: GCA_018851835.1. Classification (NCBI taxonomy): domain Eukaryota; kingdom Fungi; phylum Basidiomycota; class Agaricomycetes; order Agaricales; family Lyophyllaceae; genus Hypsizygus; species Hypsizygus ulmarius. The sequence continues at coordinate 4,488 of JABCKG010000041.1, read as the reverse complement.
TCCTTACTGCGAAGAGCACCATGGTTGGACCGAGGAATGGTGGTGGGGATGTCCTGTAACGCCAGCCAATCGGCATGCTTTGCCATCGCCTCGTCGATTAATCGTCCCGATCTCGAGATGGGTGACTTCTCCTCCTGTTTCTTCCGAATGAACTGAGCAAGTTGCTTCACCAGCGTTATCGGAATGTCGTCTAACATTCCACTTTCGAGGAAAAGTTCCATGTTGACTGCTATGAAACCCTGGAGCCTTTCCGTTAATTGTTGAGCATGAAAATATGTAGCGTCGGCGAGAATGTAGCAAGCATTCTGGACATTCGCGTGTTGCAGGATTACAGCGGAGCATAAGAGGACGAGGCGATCGAGGAGCAACTCGTTCTATGTAACAGAGTCAGAAGATAGTACGATCAATACGTCTTGAAGCGTACGCACAGCAGCAGCCATGACATCAAACATGAACTCCAAAAGTTCATCGACCGAACTGATAAAATCGAGAGTGTCGAATACATCCTCTTCGCCGCAGCACATGAACCTCAAGACATACTCCATAACACGCCAATCAAGGTGCTTCATGTCAATGGCAATAACGCCATTGGCATCCCAGCGCTTTACCGTCCAGTCCTCTTCACCAAAGAAGCTGGCAAAAAATACAGAGCGAGCGCGAAGAATAGTAGAATGACAATAGATATCTTGGTCTGCTAGTTGCAGAATGACATCAGGCGAAAGCACAGAACGTGGCAAACCGCTATTGCCCAGTTTCTGAATTGACTGGAAGAGATCACCCATTGCGGTTCCGAGGGATGGAGTCGGAAGACGTTTGACAGGAGATTCCAACGCGGATAACAGCGTTGGAAGTTCTAACAGCTCTGCCAAAAATGAGACTTCGACTTTTATTTGTGCAGGGGTGAAGTTCAATGTCTTGAGCCTCTTCTCCAGCGTTGTAGCCACCCGATGATCCCAAATGGCCAAAATATCGTCAGAATAGAGGAATGCAAGAAGTATGAGTAAAGACATTGCATGGCATCCTGACACAGCCAGATGGATTGGGTGTCGAGTCTTAATGCTAGATGTGGCCTCCAGAAGGTATAACGATATCTTTGACTGTTTGCCTCGCACGCTCGTAGATCCATTCAAAACAGCATATAAAAGGCGGGACCTCGCCCCCAGAATGGCTCGGTGGGCAGGAAATGGTGCACCAGAAGGCAAATGAATTAGGACATCTGCACCGTGCGGAAGACGCAACTCATCCGATGGAGGACACCCGGTGAGCTTGTTCCGACGGTCGAGGATAGAGAGGAAGTCAGATAGTTTCTGAATGTCGCCAACAATCATGCTATCATCCGGGTCATCATCGTGGACTGTCTCGGAAAGACCCTTCGGAATGGTGGAGGGATGAGATGGTGTCTGCTGAGAATTATCGATGTATGCGAGCAAATATGGCTGGAGTTCTGCCAGGTCTTGTGCCAAGCTATTCCCAAAAACATGAATAGGCTTCGGTTGATGCTCGACTCTAAGGGCGCCAAAAGCACCTGTGCTACTAGCACAGACTTTCGTAACACGTTGGAGGTACGACACACGTTGGAATTTGAATGCCTTTCCGGAGGTACTTTGCCCAGCCTTGGTGTTCCGGGAGCGTATGAAGACATGGCCGGATTCGGTGCAAACGATGATGGAGCCATCAGATCCAAGCGCGACATCCTACCAAAAACCTTGAATGATATTGTATAAGTTGGAAAGTCCCAGACACACCTTGACAGCGCTAAATTTCTTCCTCAAAGCCCATACACGCTGAGGCTTGAAGCCAGATCGTTCCTTCCCTGACGCAGCACTAGCCTCTGCTGGATTAGGTGCAGAAAAGGTGAACAGTTCCCCACTAAACGACAGCGCAGCGAAAGTATCCTCGCAGCTTGTGATTTTCGCTATCTTCGCATCCTGAATGGCTTGTGGGGGACGGTATGGTTGCATCTCCGTAGGAAATGCATGTCCAGGGAACCTAATAACAATGAGCATCGGACGCAGTAGGCCGGGGAAAAACAGAGTGACCTACATGATCTTCACATGTCTATCGTTCCAGATGCAGATTACGTCCTGGGAAACCAGAAGACATGCCATAGCAGATTCCTGTAGAAATTGAAGTTGGAATTAGCTTAAACAACTTATTACTCACCGTGATGGAAATGGCAACAACCGGCTGCGTAACTTTCGTGGCTTTGCGAGGCAGGAACTGGACAGGTTGAGCCGCCTTGTCGTAACCTGTCGATTGTGAGAATAATTCACCAACCAAAAAAAAACCTGTTATGTACCAAGTTGTCCATTGTTGGTACCCCATGTATAGACATCCTCGTCGGTCCAACATGCGGATGCTCCCTTCGAAGCAGCGATACCTTTAACGATTTCTTTCCGTAACGGCCCTTGAACTTTTCTAGGTGTGGCTTGAATAGGCTCGTCTGTTCGTGAGAAGCCCTCGCCAGCGGAGGGGGTGTCCACCACGTAACCCAATTGCGAGAAGCGGTTCAGGCCCCAACTTAGAACTTCGCCAGCTTTCGTAAGGGCCAATGTGTGGTCTTGTCCCAGTGCGACCGAAATAACGGTGTGCGTAAGTTGCGGGAGGGGCTTAAGGCTATACTGTGTGTGTTGGCCAGGCCCCAAACTAGCATTCAAGAGAAGGATGAGTCGGCCTCATCTCCAGTATAAGAGAAAAATCCTCACCGGCCCCCACTGCCAAACCCACAGAGACGAAGGTTGCCTCCACTTTCCGATGTGATAACAGCTGTTCAATGATCAGGACAGGTTGAGTAAGCTGAGGTGAGCAAACTGACCTGTATGAAGCTTCGACATCTGAATTTGGCGGACAAGGATTGGGGAAAATCTGGAAACGATGTTTCTCTTCTCCGAATTTATAGAGTCTTCCTTTTTCTGGATGATCACTTGGTCAGGGTGAGCTCTATCTCCTCCATCACCCAAACCAAGTGCGGCGTTTCTGGTGACAAAGTAAGGGACAAACTAGGGCTCTCAAGTTATGTATGGGAACTGAGGCATACCTATTAGTGCCCCATGTATAAAGTTCGGCGTAAGGCTCATCCGGAGAGGGTTTGGTGCCGTGCAAGGTCGAATTATACAGGTCGAAGGCCGTGTACCCTTCAAAGTCCTGCAAAGTCCTGTCCGTATCTGACCGCTGCAACAGCAGTAGGCTGATAAGGATATAAGCTGGCAACTACAGGTGATCAATGTGTTCCACGTACGCCGTTGGAATATTCGCATTGTACAGGGCTCTGTGTAGCGGTGTCCAGTGACTCTCCGTGTCGGCGAGGTTGACATTGATAGACGGATAGCGGAGGAGGAGCCGGACGTATTCTACACCGTCTGTAGAGGCGCAAGCAAGGTGAAGCACAGTCCTTCCCAGCCAATCGCGGGCATTGACATCACAGATGATCCCAGAGGTCAGTGGACTTGGTCGGGTCCACGACTTTCCGCCGCTACCACTGAGACCGCTGCCCTGTTGTCCGCGGTCAGCGTTACCATCGAGCAAACGCTGGAACGCTTGCTGATTCCGAAGGTGGAAATGGTCATGGAGCAAGGTCATGCAGGGTTGTGTGTTGGACTGAACGACCTCGGAAGAAAAAACCTCCGGATGATCGAGCTGCCCAAAATACCTGCACTCAATTAAGTGAGCACAGTAAATGAGGCTGTTGTTGGCAGAGTAGTACAGGCAAGCCAATTGATAATTTAGAGCTGAAAAGTGTGGAGGGACTCCGAGGCGAATTTCTCGAGCCAAACGTTTCCGAATTCGGCGTCGCCGAGTCACTTTACCGCTGACCAACGTGCTTGTTATGCACGTTGGTGGCAAACATGCAAATCATTATGTAACGAGTACAGTACTCGGCAAGATCACCAATTACCGACTATCATCTGTTCAACTCATACACAGATCAGCAGAGAACCCGTATATGAAAAAGTCTCCCAATCTAAAGTTATCTTGAGGAACTCGGGGAACTTGGGAAACTTTGATGGGAAACTTGGGAGACTCGGCCGGCACGGGGATAGCCGCAACTGTGATCGGGCGCGTAATCCAAATCGGGGGCGCGCGCCTTTTTGCTTTCCACCTTGACTTTCCCAGTCGCCTGCTCCGCTACTGCTTCGCTCATCCTCTCCCGCGCAAGGCGATTTTTGGCGGGTTGATTGTTGACTGAGGTAAGCTCCATGATGGTATATTTGAGAGACTGATAACACCATTTGCAGCTGAGTGCAGTGATTCAACACCGCAACCCTCTCACAAACCCCCATCTCCCTTGCAGGGTACCTCGATAACTACTTGCACTATGTGCAAAATACCACCTTATTACTCGCCCGCCACGTCTTCTCACCATCTCCACTGCTTCCAACAGGGGCAGGTAATACATATCCCCTGACCTGCCAATTCTAGCAAGAACAGCACCATCCCTTATATTAACCAAATGCGGCACAACACCGCTATGCATGTCATCAAAGTCGG
>JABCKG010000040.1:0-55742 GCA_018851835.1 Hypsizygus ulmarius | reverse complement strand
GCCCGAAGGGCTGCTCATTGGCTCCCGAACTTCCTAAAAACGATCGCCCCTGCACTCGAGAGCCAGACTAAGATTGGAGGGGAGCAAGCTCCCCAATAAAGCTGAACTCCCATTTCCGATTTCTGGTTTTACGATGAGATCAGTAAATTTCGATCAGAGCTCGACGTTGAGACGGTCGGATTCATTACATATGCCGTCAGACACGAATATCCGAAGGCACGCAGGTTGAAAAGTGTATTTTGACGTCTGACTTTGGGAGACTTCATATGCCTGCCGTTAGGCTCGTGACCATCCTGCTTGCCTTTCTTGAGTTACTTACGTAACGTAGTCAACCAAATAAAATTCTAAATTCTAAATTCTCGTGTACAGATGGTAACGAGTCTAGCCTGGCGTAATATAAGTGTTCAATTATATCGCTATCAGAATTGAACTATATTCATCAGGTGGCCAAGCTGAGCTAGGTTGAGCTCATTTATAGATACGAGAGATCTGAATACAATTACCACTCAAAATCGACCACTTTCAGTTAACCTAAGTAAGGGCAAGAAAAATTCAACGGACAAATCAAACTAAATCCTCCCTCAGTCGACTAGCACCTGAACCCCCAGCTTCTTTCCCAGTCTCGTCACGAATGCCACCCTCAGCGAAGCTCAAGATACCAGCCATATCAAGCTGCTGCACGATCGCTTCGGCCTCGGGTACCTCCAGCTCCCCGAGCACCTTGTTAACGTCGTTCAATTCGCCCTTCTTAAGTGCCTCCTTGAGGTCGTCCGGGAATCCATCGAAGACATCCCACCTGAACTGCAACGCCTTCCTCACCTCCTCGATATCCACTTTATCTGCGTCGGGACCTTCGTAGACAAGGTCCTCGGGTGGAGGACCGTCGGGGACGTTGAAGGTGATGGTCTGGTTGGGGTTTTCTGGAACGAGCTGAATCTGCTCCTTCCCAGTTGAATCCTCAAGCGATGCATTCACGCGATCCACGAGGTGTTTGTATGTACCTTCCACATCGTTAACGAACACGCTTTCGGCGCGCTGATCAGCAGATATCATCCTGTACAAAAAGTCCTATAAGCAAACGGACATAACAAGCTACTGCGGATGTGATACGCACTTCCGGAAGAACACCCGAAGGCCGTCTTTGCCGAGCTTGTCGCAATATTGCAGGAGCAGACTCTGATGTACACACTGTTTGGCATACTTGGCCTTTCCAGCACTCTGTGCCCGGAATGCAGCAACAAGGAGTGCATCGGCTGCGCCGGGAACGTAAACATCGCGATGGGACTGGATAAACTCGAAGGATTTCTCGTAAGCCCTTAGAGGGATTTTCGAGAATGCCTCGAGGGAAGGGGTGAGCTCGGGAAGAGAATCTTCGTCGTCGGAGTCGAATTCAGGTTCTGCGGGTGCAGGTGCTGATGAGCCGGCGGCCTTGGGGTTCAGGACTTCGAACTCGGTTGTCTTCGTTGTAGTCTTCTTGCCTTTGTCGTGTTTGGCATGCGGCACTGGAGCAGGTTCTGGTGGAGGTGGAACATACTATATGCATCCAATCAATGACTTGTGCGGATGTTTTAATAAAAAGCATACCTTGCTCTCGAACCCCTCGTGTAGATCATCGCTGGTGATATGCTTCTTCTGTTCTGCCTCTTCCGCCGCGAGCTGCTGAGCATCTTTGTCGATGGTCTCCTTCAACTGCTGAACATGTTCGGCCATACCACTGGCGAGGAGCTTGCTTATTTTCGCTTCCTTCTCGGAATCGAGCGCACCGGATGCCTTGACTTTGGATCGTGCATCTTCGCCAACCTGCTTCAACAGAGACAAAAGCATCCCATCGTACGTCTGTTCTAGTTTTGTCGGGTCATTGGTGGGTGGGCAATCGCGCGATGGGTTCTTCTCCAATTGCTCTACTAGTGAGTTAAAGTAGACCGGCGCAGGCGTCGATTGCGAAGCGTCGGAAAGGGTGGAGGAGATAGCTGTGATTCTCGGCAGCAGAACATTGTTGCAGGCAATCTGGGCACGAAGCTTCGCAATGGTGTGTTTCCGTAATTCACGCTTCTCATGGATATCGCGTTGTTTCCATCTATGATAATCGCATCAGCATCGCCGACAAAGCGAACAAGATCTTGTAGAGCTCACCGAATCAGTGACTTTTTATCGACATTGGGATGTCCCTCGATGTCCGAATCGTCAGATAGCTGTTAAATGCGAACAATATCAATGAAAGCAATGGGTTATCACGTCCGGGTGGCTTTTCGTACCTCAAGTTGGTCCCACTTGGAGTAATTCAAAGGCATGTTGGAGATGGGTAGACGGCAGTATGTAAAACGGTTGAAGGGAGTTAGTTATGAATCGCCTTGAGTGGCGCTATATTTGGGCTGTGGGAGAGCTCCAGATTCCAGAAGTTTGTGGCAGGTATCCGAACTTTCTGGAAGGCTGTACTGGGCACAGCGGCCTACGTCTTTGGCCGTCTGCTATTCAAGTCTTCGTGGATTCAAGTTAGATTATTCACAGCTGAGCACTGAAGCGCTGAAGTCGTATCTACTAGTTATGAGTATTAGTCCACCAAACCTGTTCCCGGGGAATAGTCCGGCAAAGCAAACATCACAGCCACCACGTGGCCATTCGGGACTTGCCTAGACTTACCCTCAGGTTGGCATTCACAACCCTGCCAGACCCTACCTCGGGCTGCCCCCACGATCTTACAAACTATGTCGTGGAAAGCACCTTTCTCTGAAGGTATATCTTCTTTCCAAGCAGCTCGTCTAGATGAAGCTCTAGCTCACTTTACCAAGGCAAGTTGTGCCCCAGAAACACCCCTCAACTGCTTATACGAATATATATTTAGGCTCTAGGAGAAGTTGGTGGTGACAAGCAGCACAGAGTATATGACTCACGTGCAGCGGTATATGAGAAGCTCGGAAAACCCAAAGAAGCACTACGAGACGCAAAGGCAGTAATCAAACTCGCTTCCGACCAATGGCAAGGCTATGCCCGGGCAGCGCGTCTCTTTTTCCTCGCACGCAAACTAGACGCGTCTTTGACGATGGTCAATATGGCTCTCGACAGAATCAGCGCAGACAACATGAAACGTCGCATCGAACTATCGAAACTCAGAGATGAAGTGCTTGACGCGCAGCACGCGGAGGAGCGGGCCACACGAGCTATGCAGAATCATTCTGGAATGCTTCCCGTGGAATTGCTGGCGGAGGTGCTCCATATGGTCGTCGAAAACGTTCCAGCAGAACTGATCACGGTACTCCATATCTGTCGCCATTGGCGCAACGTCATTCAGCATACACCTAGCCTTTGGGGAACTCTTGTCCTAACGCAGAATTCTCCTGTCAAAAAGCTTTCTTTGTGGAGCAAACGCTCCAAGGGTAGGATCTATGAGCTTCATGTCAGGAGAGGCGTCACCAACCATCCAGATTGGCCACCCGCACAACTGAATGAATTTCATTGGGACAAACTTCGCACCTGTACGCTGGAGGATTGGGATATGGTAAACCACCTCAAACAGCTTATTTTGAAACCACCTGGTTTCGTTGACCTCGAGGAACTCGTTGTGGGAAACGAGCATTTTCCTACTGTGATGCAACCTTCGCTATTCCCCACTCTCGACAACTCCAAGATTCGTTCCCTCTCCTTTCTCCGTTCCGAGTTCTCATGGAGACTCGCATCCACCCATGTCAGAAGTCTTGCTTTTCTGAAGGTTTTAGGGCACTCCTCAGATTCTGAGTTCCTCTTTCCGACCCTGGAAGCCAACCAAACCTTGGAGACTTTCGTCATGTATCACCAGTCTTCGAGTTGGTCGCCAGGCCCTATCGCATCTCCATTATCTTTTCCTCGCCTCACTCACATTGAGTTGGGAGGATTTTGGGTTACACCGGTGATCGAAAACCTCGTTCTGCCCGTACTCCAGGTACTGCATATACGTGGAGCAGGCGGCTCCCTCGATCAAGCATTCTCCAACCTCACTTGTGGTTCTAACAATCTCAACCAGCTTGTACTTGCTCAGTGCTCAATTACTCCCTCAGTCCTTACCACCTTCTTAAAGCACACACCTTTGTTGACGGACCTGCAACTGCTACACTTGTCCAGAATAGCAAACCATGTCGTCGAAGCATTAGCGACACCTGTCCTAGATTCAAAGGCGATATCCTCCTCAAATTTCATCGTCGAAGCAAAAGACATGTTATGCCCGTCGTTGACGCATCTCAATGTGTCCCACTCCCCAGATGTCAAAACAGGACCTCTGGTGCGCCTCGTGAAAAGTCGCCTCCATACGCTACCCAGCCCACCCGGCGGCACCGAATCATCTGTGGCATGTGCCAAGATCACGTCTTTGGCATTCGATGGGTGTGATCAAGTTGACGCCGATTGGATCCCATGGTTGAGAGCGAACGTCCAATCCGTCAGTTGTGTCTATCACACGAAGAGGAAAGCTGCATGGAAGCGTTAAACTACGGGGTTGAGAAGTGTTGAGGTACGCCCAAAATTGCACAATCTCATCGCATCTCTATGAGCTGAATACAGTGCGATAGGACTGTCCATATTATCACAGATAATGATAATCCAATCCAATTCATTCAAAGGTACATTCGGTGATACATTCAGCTCATTTCGAGTACTTTACAAAGCTGGTGTGTGCGAGATTGATATCCGCAAGCGCCAACAAACTTCCAATGATGGCAGGGAACACGCCACTCCCCACGGCATCCGTATGTGCCTATGTAAGTTCCCTTTAATTCAAACCCAAGGATAGAGCTGGGACACATCGTACCTGGACACTATCCCATCCCACCGCAAGGACAATGCCAGGGCTACGCTCCCTGCTTTCCCCCCAAATTACCGAATGACACGATTTCTCCTTGATTAGCTCTTCACCGACCGTCTTTAACGCTGATATCAACGCGTCTTTCGATAAGTCTGCCTTGGGCGTTACAATAGCAATCTCCGTAGCAGGTGCCCCGAACGCAGCTGCTGAATCGATGTCGAACGGAACATGTTGTACATCGAAGGGGCCTGTTGCGGCAAGCTTCAATGCCTGCAGCAATTCTGGGTATTTGGTGTCTTTCGTCAAATTCATATGGTCTTCGTACGTCTCCCAAACTAAAGGCCCCATTTATCAGGATGCAAGGTGTGATCAATCGTCGTGAGATGTCGTTACCGACAAACAAGTAACCCGTTCTGCCATCCTCGAGTTGTTTCCCATAGTAGACGCTATGATCTCTGGGTGAGTTCCAAAAAGACGGTTACTCTCGTCGATGCTCTACCTGATCACTCCTGCTGCATTAAGCAGAATATCCAGCGCCGGTTTGAAAACAAGCTGATCCGCCACGAACGCATCGGATCCGGGGAACTTGACAATTTCTACGATGGGCATGGTTGACGTCTAGCAGTGCAGTGCCTTGTGAGAGACTTTTATCGTCTCAATCTTATGATCATGATGGGGATTTCCGGCTCAATGGTGATGGTGCCATTGCAAAACGGAAACAAATGTCTCACGTGATTGACTAATCTTGACGCGTCTCACTCAGGGTGGATCGTTGCGATTTCATGCACATCGAGGATTCGTCCTGTCTTGAGAAATACTTCATCACGAAGAGCTCGTCGCCTGAGCACAACTGCACCATTTTTATGTCACAGCAACGGACCTCCTACAGTGATCGGTTGCGGTCGATCAAGGTAGTGTCAGTTCGTTAGGATTTTGGACTCTATCTGAAAGGCCACACCGAAGTGTTGAAGTGCAACGGGCCGCTTGCGCCAGCGTATTCGGCATTTGCGTCAACGACAGCAATGATGTCACTGTTACTTGCCTCAGCCATCATTATTCCGAAGTTTTCGCCTCACAGTTTTCTTGGCCGGTGAGCCTTGAGTTTCTTTTCGACACGCTGAATGCTATCCTTGGATGCAGTATGCTGCACGTCTGTCTAGAAACCTCGCTTCCAGATAGTTACTGGTGACACTGCTGCAGAGTGAGCCATGTTGCAATGACACGTAAATGCGGTTTGTATTGAGCGCAGACTTTCGAATGCAATTGCCGATTTAGCTATCGATGTTGTCAAGACACAGATATAACTCGATCCCGCATTGAAATGGTTTGCTTTTTTTTTTCAAACATCTGACAAGTCATAGCAAAAAAGAGCATCGGCGCATTGCTCATCGGGTTCGGTCTAACTGCAGCGGGGTACGAACTATGGAAGAAAACATTCATAGAAATAGCAGGAGACCAAGAAACAGCTGTGAAATACCAAACGGCAATGTACCTCGGTGCCGCCTGTGTAGCTGAGTACGCTTCCGCCTAAGTATTTTTCGGATCACTTGAATCGTATCTTGACGTTGATTCATGATATTCTTTGCTGATATCCTCCTAACGCCCCGCAATGCGCATTCGCCTAATATCGCAACGCGCGGCTACGCCAGGCCTCGCTGTCGGGTTCACGCGTCTCGCTTGCGAAGGTGGAATTCGCGAGTTTTACGCCGGTTCCTTCCCATTCTCTGTATGTCAGTTACTCTTCCAATCCTGCATCATCAGGTGCTCGTTCTCATCCGTGGTCGTTCTCATCCGTGGTCGTTCAGAAAATCAGACAAGTTCCCTGTGCTATCGGCCAATTCGTATTCAACGAGTACTGCTATGAACTCGTGTTGCGCAATATGTCGCAAGAGGAGCACGAAGATTGGGATAGCACTTGGCAGTGGCATCATCAAAATTGCTGCTTCGCTGCGGCCATTCTGAGTCAGGTATAATCTTCAGTGTCACTGCTGATTGAGAAGGAGATCTAATTCGAGCTGAGCCATGCTCTTTGGCCTCGTATCGTCCCGTTTCCTGATGTATGGTGTAGTGAAGAATGGTATGTAGTGCCCTCACTATTGCCCTGACTTGAGTGTGTCCTAGCTTTGGGAGCTCCAGCTGGTTTGGAGATTCATGTAACGCCCAATCATCACATTATCCAGGATAGACAATAGAGACACAATTGTAGCGTACACAGGTAGCTTAGACGATACATATTAATGCAGCAGGAGGTTCAAGAAGTTTGTTCGGAGTGTCCGTCTTCGAATCGGGGTCTCTTCCGAGTGTCCGAGCCAGCTTTACCTTTACGCTTTCACCTTGATCCTCATCAAGATCCCAAGCAAGAAATCGTCGACAAACAGCTTCAGCGTCTTCGAGGTCGAGGCGTTCTTTTTCCGTCATTTCCTCGTCCAAAAGAGTTCCGAGTTCATGCGCTGAGATCAAATGACTGCAACCAGAAAAAGACGATCACGTTGAACACACTGCATAGCAGGTTTCTTGAAATAATATATAATATGCTGACCTGACATATTGGGCTCGTGCCACCAATCGTGCAGGTACACCAAACATCTCTGCACACTTCGCAGCATGCGAATCAAGGGCTAATCCCTCGGCCACCCTGGAGAGAATGTCAGTGACATATATCCAGCTGTAAAGCAACTATCACCTATAGAGATAGGTAATTTTTTCTCCAACACCAACTCGGTACACACTGCGTTGGTCGTCTCGAAAAGTTTCGCCCGATTCCGAGTCGACGGAGTTGTTGGCTTCCAAGACCGAGCCATCGCTCGAAGTAAACATGACTTGCATATGACAAAATGAGATAGGAACTGCGTGTGGGTTAAGGATGTCGTCCCTGAACACGTCGTGAAAATGCGTCGCCAAGAGGACTTTTGGGCAGTCAGCTCCACGCTTCAAAAGATGTTTGATTACGCCACAAAGCATCCCTGCACCATCTTTTCAACGATAGAGATTTCCGTGAGAAAGTAAAATCAGTTAAAGGGCAAGAACATATCAATTTCAATGAGAGGGAATAGTGTTACCTGTGGAAAGTGTTCCCTTCCCAAATTCATCCAGCAGAACCAATGAGCGGGAAGTACAGTTGCGCAAGGCGAGCGAGACCTGATTCAAATCGATCATGAAAGCAGATTGAACCTTGGAACGATGGAGGTTTCAGGGTTGTTTGAGTATAAGCAGAGCGTGGTGAAGATACTTTGGAAACAGATTCTCGGGTTGATATGCGGGTGAAAACTTCAGACTGTGTTCAGGAAGGAACGGTAGATATTCAATAAGGATTTACTTTTGTCGACGACTCCGAGGGTAGCGGATTCAGCTGAAACGAAGCTGCCCAAAAAGTCAAGAGGCTGTAATCACCAAGGGGAAGACCGTACCATCCAATCTTATACAGCATGAATAATATGAATGGCGTGAAGCATCATCGAAATGGAGGAAAAATACCTGCGCCATAAACTGAATCATTGCAATCTGTGTAATGTAAGGAAGACGCGTTTGATGAATATGAAGGGATAATTCAGACCTGTTTTAAATACACGCTCTAAAGTTGGCACACATATGAGGAATATTAAGCGGCTGGAAAAACATCTCGCACACCTTACCACAGGCGTTCGCCCCTGTGCAAAGCAGCAAGCTGTTGTATCCTGTATTGTCAGGACCAAGAAAGGTTGAGCTGATGCCTGCACCGCCGGCAACACGCGCGTCATTTGGAACAAAAGTATCGACAAGCTGCTCCTGCAGAGGATGCCTAGAGTACGTCAGAGATATGCCTGAAGAGAAGTCGAAGTTTCATACCTGCCCTTACATATATCAATGATATTCTCCTTGACCATCTGGGGCCTCCGATAGTCGTTTGCCCAAGAAGCGGCTGCAAAGGACAAGAGACAATCCAACTCAGCACAAACATGGCATGCCTGACCTATGGCATCGTCGTAGACCAGGATCTCCTCCAAGAGGCCTTGCACAATTTCGATTTCCCGATCGACGATAGATGAGTGGAGGTCACCGATATGGACATCCATATCTACCACAACACGTAAACTGACAATTGACATGGAGCGTTCATGACATACCATGCATCTCTTGAGATTTGAAATACACATGTGCACTGCAAAGGGTCAGGGTTAATAAGCCGTCATGGATCATCGTCGATCTCCACACATACTTGGATGAAAACTACAAGCCCAGGGTAAATAGTCTCCTCAATTTCATGATTGCAGATGTTCATACCTGAAACGTCCATCCACCAATGACCTGAATGCCAGCTTCACTTTGCCATTCTTCCAACATGGGAACGCAAATCAAAAATCCTTAGAGAGCATCCAGCATTTCGTGCAGCCAGACCAAACTAGGAAAGCTCACCGAGCTGAGGAAAGTAGACAACGTTGAGGGAGGAAGCGAAACCATAAGGAACCTTTTCACAGATTTGCTCTGCGACTTTAGACTGACGAAGATAATGAACTTCCGACACCATTTCGTTGGTTGAACATGACGTACGAGAACGGAGTCGATCCCATGGTATACATGTTTTCTGTTGTCCAACTCCTCATCGACATGGGGACGCACACAAACCCTTCCAGCATTTGCAGATTCTTCCCAGTCTATCTATATGCCCTGCATCAAGCTGGCGAACTCATCAAGGGAATGAATAACTCACGATCGCATTCACTTTGCGTCCAACTTCTCTGAAGCTGGCTATGTCTAATGCAGAGACAAGCTTGATTCCGCAGATACAGTGGAAGTGAATTTTCATGAACGATCTCTCAGCTGACCTTCTGAACGATATCAATCTCGGCGGCTTGATGGAGTTCCGTCAAAGTGTCCCGAAGCATCGCCGAATGGAATGTAAACTGGAGATGAGAACTTCAGCGTGGTTAATGAACTATCCCTAATAAAGCAAGACCTTAACGAGACCCTGCCAGTCTGACACTTTGGCTCTTCCTGTTCTGATAACGCTCAGAATCCGCGGAACATTTTTTATGCCTTTGAGATGCCCATGCATCACACTTGCAGGAACGAGATTTTCCGAGTGCAGAAAGCACGCGACCGCGTCATGCCGCGCAGTTATAACAGAAAGAGAAAGGGATGGCCGAAGCAGCCACGTGCGTAGAAGAGACCGTCCAAGGCTAGTTTTTGTGCCATTTAAAGTGCCTATAAGATACGGCTGAGGGGTGCAACGGGAAACAAGTATGCTATGAAAGACAAACCGAAGAGCGATAAACCTTCCTTCGTTTTATCAGAGTGAACAGACGCATGACTTTCGTTCTCGAATATCTGGAGGGAGCTGAATGCACAGTAAGAGACGACGTTATTTCTTCGGGTGCATACTAACAACAATGCATCCGCATTGATCTGCATGACTTTGTCACTGAAAATAATATTAGCCGCATGCTTCGACAGAAGGTAGTTAAGGAAACTCACAGAGAAAGGATCTCGATGTCACGGACATCTAACCCACCAATTCCATCATCGTCCAGGGCATTTATAGCACGTTCTCGCACAAGATAATCTAGCAATGCGCCGATAGATGCCATCTGAAGATGGATGAGACGACAAACGGAGTACTACTCAGAATCTTACGCAAAGAGGTGAGGCTTCCACTGCTGCAAAATTAGACAACCTGATCAAGGCGTTCCATCGCTTCGTTGTTGGGTCGCCACTGATATCCCGTCGGGATCGCATGAAATCATAAGCATTTCTGGGATTCGCCTCATCATCGTTGCAGATAAAAGCCCTATATTCCTCTTGCGGCAGGTTCGACAGCAGATGAAGAGACAATAAGCGATCACGCCCCTTGGATGGAACAAATTCTTTGTGTGGTCTTATCTGGAACACACCACCGGCTACATCCACTAGAACTATGTCAATATATGCGCTTTTTGTGAATATTGAACTTAACTGTGTTCTCTAAGATAGTCCATAAAATCATCGTCTGCTCGAGAGCTGGTGAGAACTACATCAGGGTTAGCTTGCTCGACGACTACTCGGGGTATTTAGAACTCAGTAAAGAAGATAAGAATCAGGGGTGCTTAACGCATTTCAATGAGGTCAAAGTGCGGCGACTCTTGAGTATCTTCGAGAACGTAAAGAACACATTTCACAGGATCATAATAAGCACATCCAAGGCGACCACTGGGGATGGACTGATCATGTACATGCAAACAGGACGACTTCGGGCACTCACTGCTTGCACCACGCTGCCAAACAAGTCTTTGGGACAACGGCATCAGCAAGGCATTGCAGGAAGGATCCTTATGAAAATATTGCCTTTTCTTGAGCGGGTTCTTCATCTTCAGAATCGCTCGATTCTTTGGACACTTCGGTGGATTTTTCACTCTGTTCCCACCGTACCTTCTTCTTGTTTTCCGTCGATGACTGACCATCATCAGAAACATCAACATCAACAGATTCGTTATCTTCGTGATGAGGTTTTGAACGTTGCGCCCTTTTGCGCTTAGGAAAAGGCATATGTTTATGTAGTTGACTGAGTTTTGAGTCAGCTCTCACCGAAAAAAAAAAATGATCTGCCCTTACCTGTGGTCTTTGACACGTTGAATGGACAGACTGTGGGTAATAAAAGGACGATCAAGCTGGCAGGTTCAGAGTTCACCTTTTGTGACGCGTGTTTAGCCACACGTGCTGTGACGAACCGTAATTCCATCCCAATTTCAACCCAATTCATTGAAATCGAGCAAAATGTCCTACGTAATTAAAATTACTTCGACACTTTAAGTATCTCTTTTGCATCGCTCCCTGCCACTGTTGAGGGCATTATGAGCTTATTTCTACAGATGATAAAGGACCAGGAAAGTAAATACCATTGAGAAGTAAACTCTGCGCATCCAGCATAACCCGGTTGCCCGAGGTCGACAGAATACTGGCAATCTCGCGAGCAGCCTCCAAGCGCCGCAGCTCAAGGAAGCCCTTATTAGTACGCATTGACTCTCCGATGAGCTCAGCACTGCGGGCTTCACCCTGCGCTCGGACGATGATTGACTACGTCAAATTGCTCAGTGTTGGTGGGGCAGAGGATGTCATTGATTGGCTCACTTGTTTCTCTTGGATGGCTTGGTCAACAAGGAAGGCAGCACGGAGTGCAGTTTGTTGAGCAACCTGAGAGCATTCAGCAATTGTAGATATATATTTGTTGGTCAAACAAACCTGTTTTGCTTCAACTGCATGCGTGAACTCGGGTGAGAAGGCTACGTGTGTGATCGACACGTCGTCCAACACCAAGTCAAACTTCAGAGCACGATTCGTCAGGTTCTCCCGAACGAGACGGGATACCTTCATTGAAGTTAAGAAAAGAACCGCAGCGAGATGCTGACTGTGCCTACGTGTTCTCGCTGCGTAATCAGCTGGCTTGCATTAAATTGAGCCACAACGCTCTTCAAGACCTCGTTCACAATGGAAGGCAACACCCTCTCATCGTAGTCTTTGCCAAGCTCACGGTATATCTTGGGAAGTGCTTGGGTTGAAGGGCGCGAGAGCACACGGCAGGTGATGTTGACCATTTGTAAGTCTATGATAGAAATGACATTAATGAGCATGCTATGAGAACTTGGAAGAGTATACCTTTTGTTCCAGTCAAACTCGCAATATTGCGTGGCTTCGCACGAATGTCAAAAACAATGGGCGTCTCGAACCAGGGAATCTAAAAGAGACTTGGAACGCGGTCTGATGCGCAAAACGTTATCAACGTACCATCAAATGAGTTCCCTCATTGAAAATGTCGCCCTTAATGCCATGCATACTGAAACACCCCAGGTCACAAACCCGCATGACAGTACCATGTATAAGTGAGCTCACCGTGTGTACTTGATAGCCCTATGTCCACCATCAACTGGTTTTCATGTAAACTTGAAGACCCACAATTCAATTGAGTGGGAACGGCATACCATTGAACAAACTCGCATTTAGAGCAAAGCCGCCCGCAACAAGAGCGATGAGGAGGCCACTGCCAGCGAAGAGACCCCTTGGTGCTCCGGGAATGGGACCACCGCCTCCGCCAGCAGACCTCAATTGGTTCGCAAGCTTGCGGAATGCGTCCTGTCCGTTGTTCATTGAATATGGAGTTGGTGCAATTCCGAAAAGCGGCGTGACGACTGCCGTGACGCAATTGCTGTCACATTACGGCTTCGGAACAACGGTCCATCCTCCGTACTGTAACTAAAACATTCAACGTTCGGGCTTCGAGTCCTCTGCTTGAAAATTTAAAACAAGAAATGCCGGATTTGCATGACAGTATAAGCAGCATTGTATGTTTCTCTCATCTCACTGATTCTTGCAGATCAATAATCCTGGGTAGCTTGGCTGGGTCTCCGTTGCAACTTGGTGCGAAATACTTGGTATTGTCTCTTGAAGAATCTTCTAACTGTTAACTTGGGTCTCGTGAAATGCAGGATCGTCGTTTACTCGCCGCAAATATATGAGAACTACTCTCTACAATCAGGGGAGGGCCTGAGCATAATTTTTGTCGTAGTATGGCTCCTCGGAGACATCTTCAACTTGCTCGGTGCAGTTGCAGGGGGGCTTCTCCCGACAGTCATCATTCTCGCACTGTATGTGAGTCATTATACTCGACATCAAGTCTTGCTAGAAATGACACTTGTCCATCAGTACACAACATGCGACCTGGTTTTGCTAGGCCAGATTTACTACTATCGGTGGAAGCAAAACCGGTCATTGTCTCGTGAACATGAACCTCTCTTAAGAGGGCAATGCGTCGAAGAACATACACCGATGAGACGTTTACTCATTCGATATACTGCCTGCCTCCTCTTCATTTTCGCAGTGGGGGTATTGAGTTGGTGGGTTGGCAATGCCACAAAAGGCGAGGAGAGGCCGGCCCCGCCCCAGGGAGACCTGCGTTGGCAGATCCAGGTTTTAGGTTGGGCTAGTGCCATCCTCTATGTTAGTATCCATACTTCATTTTCCTTCATCCTTCTAATACGACCCTCATCTCAAGTTAGGGGCACGTTTACCCCAGATATGTGAGCTCGATCTAACGTCATCTTCCTTGTCCCCATTAACGTTTTTTACAGCAAAAAACTTGAAAACCCGGTGCGAGGGACTATCTCCGGCTTTGTTTTTCTTTGCAATTTTCGGAAACGTTACCTACACGCTTTCGATTTGCGCTAAAAGTATGGATCCAAAATATTTGTTCACAAACGCTGGATGGTTAGCCGGTACGCCTGACCGTCAAAAATGGCTTTATGCCCAGTGCTAATGGGAATAATTTAGGGAGTGCATTGACCGTGTTTCTCGATGTCATTGTGAGTATTGACCTTACAGTCTTTCTCAAAACAGTTGTCTCACTCCAGTCATGGAAAGGTTCTTTGTCAAATCTTCTACTACCGTTATAACGTCCCCGAACTTCCAGCCAGTGTGTCCCAGTAGGTGTGGACATTAGCTAGTACATATGTAGTATACGTAGGCTAATTTACTCTACCGAGTCTACGGATTCAATTATTCATGAAATGCTATTTCATGATTACCACGCCCGATGGCATTACTTACAACCGTGGCGTGCTCCCTTATGAATGTTGTTCCAGTGGAGAATCCGAAGCCACAACTTCGTTACAGATGTCCAAATGGACTTGCGCACTCTTATCGGTTTTTTGCGGACCAGAGAGTAGGCGTGCTCGACCCAAACAAGCGGCAGGGCACAGTTCATTGCCGAACAGATGAAAACAATCGGTGAACTTTGCAATGACTTGCCTCGTTGCCTCCCTCGTGTCGAAGATGCTCATTATTTTGTCACACGTTGCAGGTCAGCCATCAGGCTTTCTGGATCTATTGGCCCCCAGCAGCTGAAATATTGGCATGCTTTCTGCCTCGTGCAAGAGTCGGAGCACAAGGGTGGAACTTGGGACAGGAACATCGTTATCAATATGCGATCGCGAAATCCCTTATAATCCTTAGGAATGACCCGTCCAGGCGCCGTAACTCTACCTCGGACTTCCCCCATTCCAGTGCTGAAGAGCAGGAATAAGGTGCGTTCACCTACAATGGCGATCGATTATCGGAATGATGACAGGCCGACAGAGAGCACAAGCAGCATTGTCGCAAGTACCAAATCAAGTCAACTCCGTGCCGCCGGAGGTGCAACACGCCCGCCCATATATTTAAATAAGTAGCGTGCCTTCGCAGGTCACGCCTATTCCCTCATCCCCCAGTTGCTTGATGTCTGCCATCCCAGCTCGCATTCCCGCAAGTGCGTTCGCTCCCCGTAAGCGCAGACCCTCGGTCCGCTTGCAGAAACCTTTGTCACCACCGTTGAAAAGCACTGCAACCGGGACATATGGCGAGGAGGTATGGAGTCCTCGCAGCGCACCGGACTTCTCGATATCCCGCCTGCGTGAGGCAATCAACTCATTAGACTTCAAGATGGCGTCGTTGATGAGCCAGAGACATGAACTCGAAACCCGTCTAGAAAAGGCCGTACGTTCTCAGTCGCCGGTCTTGCGTCTACCTAGCGAGTTGTTATCGTCCATCTTCGTTATGGGGATATTGGGGATAGGAAACGAGGATCCTGTTATGGTATCGACCCTAATGCTTGTTTGGTAAGTGCGGCCCTATTATGACGTTCACAAATTGAAATTCACGACGCCTCATCGCAGTCGGTATTGGGCAGAAGTGGCGCTCAATACTCCGGTCTTATGGGCCAATATATCTGTTGGTCCTCATGACTCGCTTGAGAAGGCACGTCGCAAACTAGAGCGTTCGAAATCTTGTCCCCTGGATATCAATATCAATTTTGGACCGCGTCTCGAGTATACTACCGGTAGTATCACGGAGCAAGTAGTTCGCGCCATGGATCTCATCCGACCTGCGTTATGGAGGACAAGGTCATTTCACCTCAGCGTTCCCAATCGCCCTCAGGCGCATGCAGCTCTCCTGCGATGCCAGGAAGACGCTCCATTGCTCGAGGTTCTGTATATCCGCGTATTCCATTCAATGCAGGAGGATACTTACTCTAGTCCACCACTCCCGCTATTTAATGGCCACACACCTCTACTTCAATCCTGCTCGTTCACTTCATTCAACTTTGGCTGGGATAACAGGCTCGTTTCCCATCTTCGCGTTCTGAAGTTGGGTGGTTATTTTAACGCGTTCACGCCATCCGCCAGTATACTTCTCGGAATTCTTCGTCAATGCCCTGAGCTAGAGGAACTTGCGCTCCGAAACATGTCGAACGTTGATTCCGATGCCTGTGTCGCACGTGCCAATGAATTCGACCCACCTCCTCTTTCCAAGACTGTCCACCTGCGTCGGCTCACGAAGTTATCCTTCTACTATGCAGGCATCGCACTGACGCGCCAGATCATGAGCCAGATCGCATTCCCAAATTTAGAGTCCTTGGAGATGTGCTATCTAGAGAACGTGACGCCCATCCTGCATCTCCTTCATACCCAATCCCTGACACGGCTATCCTTGCGTCATCTGCGGATCGAGACGTCCTTATTCAACGAAATAACGCTTCTCAACCTTTTGCGTCGATTGTCTTCACTTATCACCCTCGAATTGGTCGATGTGGAGGACGCGTCGTCGAACCTTTTGAAGGTGCCTTATATGTCTCACTTCCTCTAATCTTTCTCATTGCGGTTATTCAGGGTCTTTCGACATCACAGCCTTGGATTTGTCCAAGGCTCGATAAGCTAAACCTCGACGGATGCACCTCCATCGATTGGGATTCTCTCCGTACTTTTGTTGAATCCCGGTTGCCGGCCAACCCTCACGCGTTTCCCAGATACCATAGCACGCCGATGGCTATTTCTTCCTCCGCGTCTGCGGCGGCGTCGGCGTATGAACGCTCAAAGGCCCAGGCGCAGTTACGCAATAGCCACCCAGTTGCCTTGTTAGGCCCTCAGAGGCTTCGTGCGATCGACATCACCAGATGCAGCCAGATCAGCAAAGAAATGGTTCAGTGGCTGAGGATGTACGTCGCAGACGTCAAATGTGAACCAGCCAAGGGTATTTGGGGTGAACTCGTAATGTCATGACTTTCATAAAGATATAAATTCCAATTTCCTATTTGGTGACATATTTACGATACCCCTTTCAATGTTTTTATTGTCTATAGCTCCTGTCAAACGCCTGCGATTATGTGTATTTGTAGAATTCAGACTGCTTTGGAACGGAACTCTCAGTGACCAGATCCTTCATAACAGCTGCTTTCTAGTTGTTCAAAAATGCTAATAACCGATTACGCTCTGTCTGGTCACTCTTGTACTGCACAGTAAACCCTCTTTGTCCTCGCCCGTACATTTTCTTCCGTTTTCGACTCTCCTCTGCTGCTCTACTATGCGCCGCAAGAGCTGCAGCGTTGTGGGTGACCCGTTTCTGGGAGGCTTTGTACGGACCAATGGTTTTAGCTTTCAAGCCAATCCCCAAACGATCGGATTTGAGAACAGTCGCTATCGGTGTGACGAGAGCCGTTCGGCCATGCAAAAGTTTGTCCTCTCTCGAGTGCGAGGCAGGATGTGGAGTTTCGCGCTCCTTGTGTGTTTCATCGGCACTTTGAGCACGAATCTCGTCCTCGTCCTCGGAATCCGACAGCGTTAGATCGATGATATCCACCTTCTTCAGCTCGCTCACGCCTTTAAACTCTCCTAAATCCAGTTCGATGGTTTCTTGCTTCACTGGCGCTGCTCTTTTCATCCGAACCACTGGTATCATGTCCTCGTGAGAGGTACTGGCAGGACGCCGGATCACATCTGGACCAAGGGGTTCGCCTTCACTCCAGCCGCTTCTTTGGAGCATCGCAAATCCTCTATTCGAGGGACCGATCTCGAGCCAGACAGGTGGGGTATATTTTTCTTCCGATGGCAATGGAGGGGGATCTCGGGCAATGATGTCAGCAAGGCTCGGAGGATGGGAATCAGGCTGAGCCAGGGATTCCGATTGAATGACGTTCATGATGAACCAGTTATTTTTATTCCTCTTTTCTTGTGGTCTACCACGAGAAGACGAAGCCGAGAGTGCCTCCGTACTACGAGGAGAACGAGGCGGCGGAACGCCTACATCTGTACTTCGGGGTCCTTCTGATGCCTCTCGACTGCTCCTAAGTGATCGATACCAGCTCGACAGATGTTCCCCTCGAGGCGAGTCAGGTTTATCCGACGAGCTCGCAACATGTGCAGAGCTCCATGTATCGGATGGAACGCTCGCTGGAACGAATCGTGGAGGTGGGGGCCGTGGAGGGCCAAACGAAGCATCATATCGCCATGAGTCAGATTCGTCTGTTTGCGTTTGGCGAATAGGAGATTTGGGCTTTTGAGGCTCGTATAGTGAGTAAATGGTGTGGCTTTTTGTCGCCATCGTTGTAGAAAGTCAAGTGTATGTATAGTGGGACGCCGTTTCGGAACGCTTAGCAAATGCCAAACTTGGACAAGCACATGGCTGCACATGGCCGCGATCGATCGTAAGCACGTGCTAAGTGACGGTTACAGTAAGGGTGGGATGCATATAGTTCCCGCACTTGATTTCGGCCAGTTTCTCTTTGGCAACCTCTTTGGGCAAATCAATTCGTTGACAAAAATAAGCAGTAGCGCAAGTCCTGACCTGATGAGCTCTTCCGCCTGTTCTGCTTCAGAAGTCCTTGTTCCTCAGCAATCTGCTCAAGTGGGTCAGATACTGTTCTCAAGAGAAGGATGAGGGGAGGTATCCGCATCTCGCAACGCCTCCTCGAGAACACTCAGTGCTTCCTGGTCGTTTTCCCCAGCTTTAGCCAAAGCGACGAACTTATTTCACCCATAAGCCTGGTCAGAGGCGAGACAGCTTCTGGGTCTAACTACATTCTTAACCATCCCGATATGAAGGATACTTATGCTTGCCAACATGGTATTCAAAGGTCGCGGTTCTGGCATTGCAATTTTCTCATGAATCACCAAAATTCAAACTTCTTGAGAACCACTGTAGTATTGATCTGTAAAAGTTATATGTACATAGAGTAGAATGATGTTTGTGTATCCAATGTCCATTGCTGCACGCGCATGTACTGATTCGATATTAGACATAAGAAGATTTTGATACCGGAAGGAAGTGTATGGATTTTAATGAATGTGGATATTGGCGAGCACGAGGAGGGTAAAGGTATACTGAGATGGCGAACTTGACTGAAAATAGACAAGCCGATTCTATTCTACAGATAACATGAGAATTAAGGACAGCAAAAGCAAAGCAGGGAGATAGATTCAAGATATATCACCGGATGGCGACCATTTAGTTGGGGAGGTTGGTACCATTGTAGGAGAAGCCTACGATAGTTGATCAAAACACAGAACAAACTCATCAAATTGGAAGGACATACCAGAAAACTGGGCCTGGACGGTCTGAGACAAATTAGAGTCTTCAACGAAACTATCGACCGGTGCCTCCGTAGTAAAGACTGTATCGAAGTTCGAGACATCCTGCATTGGGGTTTAGTGAGCACGGACAGCATATCGATTGGATGGATATACGAACCACAGGGCTGGCGACACTGGGTTTGAATGGCGGCTGAATCTTCTTCTGTAGAAGTTTCTGGAAATTAATGTGGTTCTTAAAGAACGGGTCCTTCTTAATCTCCTCAGCGCCGTGTACACCGAGTCGCTTGGAAGGATTGCGCGTGAGGAGGCCAGTGAGGATGCTTCGCGCCTCAGGCTCAATCTCTTCACCAAAACGGAGAGGATCGTTGAGGATCTTCCTGTACATTTCATCTGTAACCTCTGAAGGTTAAAGTAGAGATTAGAAATGGCCGTGACTATGCCCAGTTGACTAACCATCATAGAATGGAGGGAGGCCTGCTAGCATTTCGTAAAGCAAAACGCCCAAGGTCCACCAGTCGATGGTCTTGTCTGGAATTTGTGTCAGAAAACAGCGAGCCATAAAATTGAAAACCCCCCACCATAGCCTTCTCCATTCAAGATTTCGGGAGCGAGATATTCAGGAGTGCCGCAGAAGGTATTGGTCTTCTCATTCCCCTTCATGTTAAGTTTGCACAGTCCAAAATCGCAAAGAGCAATGTGGCCCGTATAGTCGAGAAGGATATTTTCTGGCTTCAGATCTCTACATGAAGATTTTAGCTCTGGCATCAACAGAACTTTTATCGCGAATAACTCTCACCGATAGACTACGTTGTGCTCGTGGAGGTGCTCAAGCGCGAGCAGTAACTCGGCACTGTAGAAGCTGGGGCGATTGTAAGCAAAGATTGTCAGGTGTGATATACACAGATATATGTACCGAGAACGCTCCTCATTGAAGCGGCTTTCTCGCTGCAAGTGGTGGAAGAGCTCTCCACCATTTACGAACCTATGCAATGGATTAGATGTGAGAAGAAAAGGAAAGCAAAGACAAAAGGATCTAACGCAAGAACAAGGTACAGCTTCTGTTCCGACTGGAAACTAAATTTGAGGGGTACAATGAACGGACTGTTAACTTGGGCTAAGACAAGTCGTTCGGCAAGAGTATGCGTGATCTCGTTGCGTGTGACGATATGAGCCTTGCGAATGGTCTTGAGAGCATAGATACGCTGCGTATCACGCTTTCTGACTTGCATAACCTGTCGCCATCCAGATGAACGTTATTGTCAAACACATAAAAGGGATATTCAAACCTTTCCAAAACTTCCTTTCCCAATCACTGTGATTAGCTCGAAGTCGTCTACAGTCAATGACTGTCCAAGGCTCGGCTGGTACGAAACACCAAGCTGAATTTTACCAGATCCACCGACAACATCGTACCACTGATCTTCACTGCCCATCTCGTCGAAATTCGGGATGAATTTGATGCCGCCTAGAAAAATATCATTTCCGAGGTCATCCGCAAGGCCGTCTCCACCTCGCTTGGGCTCGTCTGCTCGCAAGTAACATTGCAAAGATATCTCAGAATTCCTCGACACGTCACTTATATTCGAGTCAAATTCAACTACTCCTGGACGAAAAACAGTAGAGGCTTACAAGTGGGCTTGATACATGTATAAAGGCTTTTCAAGATCGCCGCCAAGAGGTGTAATGAGAACTTGATTCACTTCGTACTCCATGACGATGTATGGGAGCCACCAGCATTGGGTCCTCTGAATGCTATCCCTAAATATTAAAGGGCGTCAGCATTGACAGAACAAAGCAAGGCGAGAAGGCGAGAAGAGTCAATACCTGTTACCTTGGGTTTTAGCAAGTCTCTGCTGCGTAACACTGGACGGAGAAACCGATGCTGCAACCTTGGCTTGCTGTGAAGTGAGGGCGGACTGCACTGCTGGCGGTAAAGAGGTCCCCGACGGAAGGCTAAGACCTTCTGCCCAGAGAACACGGATTGTCAGGACACCAGAACGAAATCTTGGTTGTCCATCTGGGTTTCCAGGAGTCGGTGTGCAGGAACGAGCTGCAATGTCCCCGGCCCTCAGGTTCGTCGCGGAAGATTTCTTGCTTCTGCTTAACCAGGAAGACATGTTGCTTCAGATAGATTGAGTTTTTAACGAGTGTGAAGGTAGGCTGCCGCTTGAAGAAAAGAAAGCCTGCTTTCAATTTGGGGATGGTTGTCGAGATGTGTTGGTGTGCAGCAATATATAAGTTAAGTAAAGTAGCCTGACGATGAATATGTTGCAGGGAGGTTACATAATCACGGGCCATTTCAATCTCGAGTTCCCGACATCTCAAACTCATTAATATGTAGCGCTTAGCCTTGATGCGGATGTCTGATTTGTATATCCTGAAGGATTCTTGCTACCAATGCCTGCACAGTGCAGAATGGTTCCCTACGAACTGTAAGACAGAATTTGGAGCCCTAGCTCGATGCCGAGCGATCAAATGGCTTGACAGGCTATGGTCATATGCTCTTTGATTGACAACGGACACGTAACAGTCTTGGACTTATGCGGGACCACTTTGTGGAGCGGCGAGTCTGTGGTGACTGTTTCTGACTCGATCTGGAGTTGCTTACGAGTGTGAGAGTTGCCATTGCCGCCGTAAGTAACTATGTATGCGCCAGAGACAGTCGGATGGATAAAAGCCTATGTAAAGGTACAATCAGATGAAAAAATCTAATCTGATAAGTGTTGCCCAGGTCGAGAAAGTGATTGCGTAATACGGCACGCTGCGTTCCATTTAAAGTCTCCCACATGGACACACTCTTGTTGAATTAGGTTCCCATCCATTCGTTTTCCCCCGTACCTCCAGAGCAAACCACTCTGCCCAGGGATTCTCTTGGACATGTCTGACTCCCGCCCCAGTTCAGAAGACGAAAAGGCCACCGTGGTCGAAGAAAAGCCGAAGAAGGGCTTCTTTGGCCGCAGCAAAGCAGCCAAAACCAAAGATGTAAAAAAGTCGGAAGGTGCAGAGGTAGAGGAGGCACAAGTCGCTCCTGTGTCTATCGTAGCTCTATTCCGGTGAGTGGTCATCAGGGTCTTTTGAGGGGGTCATATTATAATATTTCACCAGCTTTTCCACGAAATTCGAGCTGTTCATAGACTTCATCGGTCTTATATGTGCTGCTGCAGCCGGTGCGGCTCAAGTGAGTTTTACTCTCATTTTACAGGATTTTGTTAACTTCGACTAATTATTCTTTCGCAGCCGCTGATGAGTATACTTTTCGGTAACCTCACTCAGGATTTCGTCGATTTCACCGTCACTATCCGGGAAGCTGAGGCAGGCATTCCTGAAGCCATTGAAAACTTACCTGGTGTTGCTGCCCAGTTCCGGAGCACGGCTGCATTAGATGCTAGTTATCTGGTTTACATCGGTACGTCCTTCCTGTTGACGTGCCACGTAGTGTTATCATAATGGACGTGGCATACAGGTCTTGGAATGTTCGTTTGCACCTACTCCTATATGTTGATATGGGTGTACACAGGCGAAGTTAATGCGAAGCGCGTCCGAGAGAAATATCTTCAGTCTGTGCTACGGCAAGATATCGCATTCTTTGATCACGTCGGAGCTGGAGAGGTCGCAACTCGTATTCAAACAGATACCCGTGTGTTTTACGAGTTGTTTTTATGTTTGATTTGCTGATCATCATCATGTAGATCTCGTTCAGCAGGGTATGTCTGAGAAAGCCGCACTTGTTGTGAACTTCTTGGCTGCGTTTGTAACGGGTTATGTGCTGGCATATGCTCGGTCATGGCGTCTGGCTTTGGCAATATCTTCCATTCTGCCATGTATTGCAATTACTGGAGGTGTTATGAATAAAGCCATATCTCGGTACATGCAGTATGTATACTCCTCTCTCATTATTTTGTAGTCTGATGGGGTCGTACAGGCTGTCTTTAAAGCACGTTGCTGCAGGAGGAAGTCTCGCAGAAGAAGTCATCTCAACCGTGCGGACCGCTCAAGCATTTGGCACCCAGAAAATCATGTCCAATCTATACGATGCACATATCGATCAAGCTCGTAAATCTGATCTGAAAGCTGCCATCTGGAACGGAGGAGGATTGGCCGTGTTCTTCTTCGTTATTTATTCTGCATACGCCTTAGGTGGGTATACTCTCCAAGGCCTTCATCTTTTCACTCACCGTATTCTAGCATTCTCATTCGGTACCACACTCATTCTTAGTGGTCATGGTGAGTACATCTCCGTCAACTTTCCCCGTGGTCAAAACCTGATCTTCCTTTCTAGCTACTGCTGGCACTGTTGTCAGCGTGTTCATAGCAATCCTGATTGGATCTTTGTCCCTTGCGCTCCTCGCGCCCGAGATGCAAGGTATGGCACTCTTACTTATTACTCCTTTCGCAACATGACTCAAACTTCCTTCTAGCCGTCACTCATGCACGTGGGGCTGCAGCCAAGCTTTACGCTACCATCGACCGTATCCCGGACATCGATTCCGCCGATCCAGGTGGATTGAAGCCCGAGACTGTTCATGGTGAAATTGTCTTCGAGGACGTTATGTTCAACTACCCCTCTCGCCCAAATGTCCAGGTTGTAAAGGGACTTAACATCACGTTCCGTGCAGGCAAGACTGCAGCCCTAGTTGGAGCCTCCGGTTCTGGCAAGTCTACGGTTGTTGCGCTCGTTGAGCGATTCTATGATCCCACTGCGGGTGTCGTCAAGCTCGACGGCGTGGATGTGAAGGATTTGAATCTCAAGTGGCTGCGCTCGCAGATCGGACTTGTATCTCAGGAGCCGACGTTGTTCGCGACGACCATCAAAGGAAACGTAGCTCACGGTCTCATTGGTACAGAACACGAACATGCTTCTGAGGAAGAGAAATCTGCTCTCATCAAGGAAGCGTGCATTAAGGCAAACGCCGATGGATTCATCACGAAACTCCCGCTTGGTTATGATACTCTTGTTGGTGAACGTGGATTCTTGCTTTCTGGCGGTCAGAAACAACGTATTGCCATTGCCCGTGCCATTGTATCTGACCCACAGATTCTGCTTCTGGACGAAGCAACGAGTGCCCTTGATACGCAATCTGAAGGAATAGTGCAAGACGCGTTGGATAAAGCAGCTGCTGGTATGTAGACTTTGCTATTCGGTCTATGTGATCTTGACGGATTCTCCGCAGGCCGTACTACTATCACTATTGCTCATCGTCTGTCTACCATCAAAGACGCCGACGTCATCTACGTCATGGGTGACGGTCTTGTCCTGGAAAGCGGCACTCACGACGAGCTTCTCACCCAGGACGGTGCCTATGCCCGTCTCGTCCAGGCGCAGAAGCTTCGCGAATCCCGAGAAAGCCAGGATGCAGATCAAGGCTCTGAAACTGACAACGAAGATGATGACATAGAGAAGGCTTTACGCGAGGAAATTCCCCTTGGACGTAATAACACCGGACGCTCACTCGCTAGCGAGATTCTTGAGCAAAAGCGCAAGTCTTCCGAAGAGGGTATCAAGTCCGATGATTTAGGCTTCCTATACATCTTTAAGCGCATGGGCAAGCTCAATCGTGAAGGATGGTGGAGCTATGGTATCGGCAGTGTTTTTGCAGCGAGTACGTTTACTTCCCCCCCACTTTTTGCTGTTCTTGATCGCCTACTTGTTCCTAGTGTCCGGCATGGTTTACCCTGCATTCGGTGTTGTGTACGCCAATGGCATTAACGGATTCTCTGCCCTCGACCGTAAAGAGATCCGCTTCCAAGGAGATCGCAATGCGCTCTGGTAATTGGGTTTGCTTTCTGTGTGTTCCATCCAGTCCCTGACATAAATCTCTAGGTTCTTCGTTATCGCGATAATTGCCACTATCGCGATTGGCGTGCAGAACTACTTGTTTTCGTCGGCCGCTGCAGTATTGATGGCTAAGCTGAGAACAATGAGTTTCCGCGCTATCTTAAGACAAGACAGTGAGTATTGCTTGCAATTAAAGTGTGGATTATGCTAATTGCATCATTTAGTCGAATTTTTCGATAAAGAACAAAACAGCGTGTGTACCAATTCTATCTTCGACGATACGCGCTGACTAGCATTCGCATCAGTCTGGAAGCTTGACGGCCGATTTGAGTGAAAACCCTCAGAAAGTCAATGGCTTAGCTGGGATCACCCTGGGAGGGTAAGCGTCCTGCTTAGTTGCTCAGTATCACTTTCTCAAACCCATCATAGCATTATTCAGAGTATATCAACTTTGATTACTGGATTTGTTGTCGGCCTTGCCTTTGTCTGGAAACTTGCACTTGTCAGCATCGGTATGTTGCAAAATTCACTTCAGGTATAGCCAATCACTGACATTTGGAGATAGCCTGCACACCGCTCCTCGTCTCAGTCGGATATATTCGACTGGTTAGTTTCGTGGTCTGTCTTTATTTGAGCTTTACCCTGACATCTTTTCTTGTAGCGTGTCGTCGTTCTCAAGGATCAAGCTAACAAGAAGGCTCATGAGGGTTCTGCGCAATTGGCCTGTGAAGCCACGGCATCGATCCGCACCGTCGCGGCCTTGACCAGAGAGAATGACTGTTGCGAGTTGTACAGGGACAGCTTGGAGGGGCCTTTGCGTCAGTCGACTCGGACGGCGGTGTCGAGCAACCTTCTCTTCGCGCTTTCACAATCCATTGTCTTCTTTATCATTGCCCTAATTTTCTGGTATGGGGCTATTCTCGTTTCACATCAAGAGTACAGCACCTTCCAGTTTTTCGTTGGGCTCATGGTATGTTTAATGTTTTTATCCTTCTACCGCACAAATTCACACCAGCATCAGAGCACGACCTTCGGTGCCATGCAAGCCGGCAATGTGTTCTCTTACGTGCCAGATATATCCTTTGCCAAAAGCGCCGGCTCTGATATTATCAAACTAATCGACTCCGTTCCCGAAATAGATGCTGAGTCGACAGCTGGGAAGGTGCCGGATGTCGAGAAGATCCAAGGCCACATTCGCATCCAAAACGTGCATTTTAGGTACCCAACTAGGCCTAGCGTGCGTGTCCTGCGCGATATCTCGTTGGAGGTTGAGCCTGGCACATATATCGCCTTGGTCGGCGCTAGTGGCTGTGGCAAGAGTACTGTGTAAGTCTCTTAATATATGATATGCAGGAGGCTTCTGACGGTATGTACAGCATTCAGCTGATCGAGCGGTTTTACGATCCTCTTGCTGGAGAAATCTTTGTAAGCTTAGATTGCCATGAGGAATGAACAATGTGTACTGATCTACTTTACGTCAGATCGACGGTCAACTCATCTCGGAGTTGAATGTTCAGGAATACCGCAAGCATATCGCTTTAGTGTCTCAAGAGCCTACGCTGTATGCTGGAACCGTGCGCTTCAATATCATGCTCGGCGCCATCAAACCGGAATCGGAAGTTACGCAAGAAGAAATCGAGCAGGCGTGTCGTGCCGCGAACATCCTGGAGTTCATTCAGTCGCTTCCAGAGTGTGTACTTGTTCTATTCTCGGTTTTTGATGCTGAATGATTTGAAAACAGTGGCTTTGAAACTGAAGTCGGTGGAAAGGGATCCCAACTTTCTGGTGGACAAAAGCGTAAGCTATGCCACGCGATCGAAACTGTTGGCCATTAACTTACTGTGTTTCAGAACGTATTGCAATTGCTCGCGCCCTTCTCCGCAACCCCAAAGTGCTGCTCCTGGACGAGGCCACATCCGCATTGGACTCCAACTCCGAGAAGGTCGTACAGGCAGCCCTTGACCAGGCTGCGAAAGGCAGGACGACGATCGCGATTGCACACAGGCTATCGACAATTCAGAATGCAGATCGAATGTATGCGTATATCCGTTTCTGTTTATCGCCGTTGTAACTGATGTTCGTCGGTAGTTACTTCATCAAGGACGGACGTGTCTGTGAATCCGGAACACATGATCAATTGCTCACCCTGCGCGGCCACTATTACGAGTTTGTGCAGCTACAGGCTCTGAGCAAACGAGACTAGAGGCTATGCATGAAGACCGTATTATTTTTCGATGTACCCATGGTGATTTATGACTTGCTACTGCTACCACACATACTACCTATGTATGACATACACATCGTTTCGCTTACCTTATTACACTGACATGACGGGTTGCCAGCTCCCTTTCACTTATATACCCTCTACTACTGCTTCATAATGTAAGAGCAAGGCATGTGCTACAACTGCAATAACACCGAGTGTGACAATGAAAGGGGTGTGCAGCAGTGTGCGGGTTTGACCACGTGGCCTTGCCATTCTTTAGTTAGGTTCACACTTTTGAACACGCTGCAACGCCTCCCCCACCCACGACCACTAAAATGTCCGTCTCCCTCAACCCCAGCAGTGCTCTCGGGTTCAAAAGTATGCCCTCCACTGCTGCTCGTTTCTGTTTTTCATCCTCATCGTCGTCCAGGGCCGCTCACACAGCTCGTCAAGCGCTCCCTCACAATTACTAACAACAACAAGCAGCCCATCGCATTCAAGGTAAAAACTACTGCCCCGAAGGTATGTGACAGTCCTTATTATTCGCAGACCTGCCGTCGCTGATGTTTGTGTCCAGCTCTACTGCGTCAGACCCAACTCTGGCCGCGTTGAACCAGGAGAGAGCGTCGATGTCTCTGGTACGTGTCTCATCCACATGGCTCGTGATGTCTCCGACGTTTACCCCGGCCGCAGTAATGCTACAAGCCCTCCGCGAGGAGCCCCCGTTGAACGCAAAATGCAAAGACAAATTTCTTATTCAAAGCACTTTGATCACGCCGGAAAAGGAGAACCTCCCGTTGCACGATATCGTATGTCGCCCCACCATGCTTCGTATTGACTCTGCTGATTAAATATATAATTAAGTGGGCCACTCAGGAGAAAGGCGAGGAAGCCGTAGTCCACCAGCAGAAGCTTAGAGTGACGTATCTTCCGGCTGAGGGACAGACTTTGGAGGAGGAAGACGAAACTTTTGTCAATCCACCACCCAACCAGGGTTCACTTTTACTTCCTGGTGATCAGGTACGTTGGGCTGATTACTACTTGTGATCTTTGTATCCGATCCTATCTCTTGCAGGGATCTCGTTACGACACTGTCCGCCAACATCCTGCGCCCCACTCCGAACTTAACGAGCCTCATCGGCCACTCACTCCCCCGGCCGATTTCAATATGGCACGTGAAAGCTCGCGCGAGGAGCCAACGCCCCAAATACCATCAGTGAACGTCATCCATGCCGCTGAGCCGCCGCAAACAGCCTCCCCTCTTCCCCCTGCCGCTCCTCAACTTGAGCCGGAGCACGAATACCTACCGGAGCCTGCGCCAGAACCCAGATCCGTACCTGAACATATACCCGCGCCTGTTTCCGTGACAGAATCGCCAGATGCTGAGCTGTTGGCCAAGTATAATGCCGCACAAGCGGAAATTGAGCGTCTCAGGGCGACGATCGCCACCATGTCGGCCGCGCCACCCGTCGAACTCCGACGGAGAACGAGGGCTATTTCGGATGCCGACGCCGACAGTGTTGCGGGCTCTGACGTTGCGACGACACTCATCGATGATAGCCATTACAACCCTAATCAAGAGGGCGTTCCCCTCCAGGTGGTCGTAATCATCGCACTCGCAGTATTCATCACAACCTATCTCTTCTTCTGATCATCTAATATGTGATTCGGGACGGACTGATTCCATGCATATACTTCCTTATTTTCTTTCCTATTTGTTGTTTCTTCTTTGGATTTGAACAATACATATCATCAGTGTCCATCCCATTTTTATGAGGCTCCTGCTCTCCTTCCTTACCTTCGGGAATAATGGGTGCCCATATTCACTTTTTTAAATCGAAGCTATTTATTGCTGTCTTGAGAGCACCCAGCTTGTTGTTTCTGCACATTCTTGTACATGATGTTTGGCAGGGGGTTTCTTTGCCGTCTGCTCTTTATTCATGTCTCTCATCCACACATCCTCATCCTCCAATAATTAAATTAGAATTTTTTGAGGCGCAGCTGTGTTTGGATGGCTCTGCCTAAGAGCGGGTGCACGTTGGGCAGATCGGACTAACCCATTCCACTATTTCTCTGTGAATATAGCAGTCACAACTTCGCATATGTATTTGTTTTGAGTTGCCTGTCAACGAGTACTGTAAAGAGAAAGGAAGTGGTGATCAAAGTCACCAGACCCGTCACCGGTGATATCCTGGGATGTCCCGGGCGGCCGGCAACTGCAAGGGCGCGAAGTAGGTCTATTCTTAGACCATCGACGTCGGACGATGACAGAGTACTGACACGACGTACAGTATGGTTCAGAGGTCAGTTATAGCTCACCAGACTCATCTCGTCTCTTTGACCTCAATGGACTCTTTCAGTGATAACAAATTCGCAAAGCCTCTGAGATCCCGCACCGACACCCTTGTTCGTGTGGTATTTGTGGTTGTTGGCATCCTCTTCGGCATTTCTTTGCTTTCAGGTTGGTGGAAAGATGACATCTCGCCGCCTTCGACTCTCATTACAAAGGTGGGTGCAGTTCTGGACATTTATATTAAAAGGTACCCTGACTTATGCTCTGCCACAGGCCGTCGTCGTGTTATCTGGAAGCTCGAATGTCACTGGAACTGTTACTTTCCACCAATCTGAATTCCGTGGAGCAGTCACTGTGAGAGGAGACCTGATAAACCTCGACCCCGATTCGCTACGTGGCTTCCATGTCCAGTTCGTATCTCTGTTCTCTTTTGTTCACCGCAGTATTTCATTTTTTTTACGATGCTAGTCACGTTGGTGATTTAACCAATGGCTGTCTCTCCGCTGGTGCACACTACAATCCATTCGGAAAGCCTCACGGTGCGCCTGCCGACAAAGCAAGGCATGTCGGCGACCTAGGAAACATCCAGACGAACGGTGCTGGTGAAGCCACGTTCACCATCAAGGACTCGCAGTTGTCGCTGAACGGCCCATTCAGCATTCTTGGGTGAGCATTCCATCTGCCATTGGTACACTTGGCCTGATGAGTAATCCTCCCTTCTAGTCGTTCGGTTGTGGTGCATGCTGTAAGTCATTCAGACCACGCTGAGAAACTTTGTTGACAGTCAACACATTCAGGGAACCGATGATTTAGGGAAAGGCGGAAACGAAGAATCCCTGAAGACGGGAAACGCTGGTGCAAGAGCTGCTTGTGGCGTAATCGGCATCAGTTCGTAATCTACAGAAAAGGGACGTGTGTTGATCCAGCAATGCTGAAGGTACTGATTGATGACTATACACTGTAATTTGTACATCTTTTATTCCAATACCCTTTCGCAATGCAGACGTCGAGAACGTTTATTGACACTGGGTTAGTTTCGTTTAGGTTTCAGGGCATGATGAGCCGGGAAACATCACTTGCCTGGGAGTAGTATGGCGGAGAAACAGCAACACAAATATATGGGCTAGTGCAAATAGTAGGTCCAGTATAGCCATTTCCTAGTGTGCTTTCAATACATATTTCAATGAACATCGGAGACAAGCATTTCTTACCACCACATTGACCCCATTGGGTCTGTGTGGGGCCAGTGGCCGTGGTCGTCGTGGACGGCGTTGTGGGAGCGGTCGTGGAGGAAGACGAAGACGGAGGAGCGGTGGTTCCTCCTCCAGTGCCAGAACCG
Organism: Hypsizygus ulmarius; assembly: GCA_018851835.1. Lineage (NCBI taxonomy): Eukaryota > Fungi > Basidiomycota > Agaricomycetes > Agaricales > Lyophyllaceae > Hypsizygus > Hypsizygus ulmarius. Next base: position 25,015 of record JABCKG010000040.1, on the reverse strand, counting down.
ATGGTAGTGGTGATCGGCCCGTTCTCGACATACACGCCGCTGAAGTACCAGTCCTCAGTTCCGGGTCCGTTGACGAGACGGAGGACACCAAGATGCCAGTCTGCTGAGTTGGTTGATGTAGAAGCAGCGATGTTTTGGACGACCTTTGTCAAAGGGGAGGAGCCGGTCGACGCCCAGAGGCCGACGGTTCCTGCAGAGAACTGTGCGACAACTTGGTTAGTATAATGATATCTAGGAATAAGAATGTCGTCTGTGTACTACTGACGTTGATATCATAGGCGAAGTTGAACCAAGTATCGGCAGTGAAAGAGGTGCTCCACTTCTCGGAACCCGAAACCATCCATATAAGGTTGGTGGGATTAGAGCCGACACCGTATTTGAGCTATATGAAACGTTCGTCAGTTCTCTTTCGTTCGTTTTAATCCCAATTTAATCCTTTGAGGAGGCTAACCTCGGTAAAGTGGCTTTCAAAAAAGGCAACTTGGTGCTCCAGAGTGGACTTCAAGCCAACAGGATCAAATTGCCATCATGTCATGCAGGACGGAGCACTTACGTCCGGTGCATTAGTCGCTGAACGCTTTACCGAGAAGTGGTAAAACAGGTTCCCAGTTCCCAAGTTGGCGCTGGTCTGGGGGATGAGCTCACTCCTTTCGAATTGCGAGTTCCATGTTGAAGTTGAATCGATGGAAAGCTTCAGTCCGTTCGTCTCGGTGGTATGAGCAGGGTTTTTATAAGATGGCGACAGAGCCAGGTAGCGAGAAGTTGGCTCAGATCCGTGAATGTACTGAAAGATGGAATTTAGAATAACGTATTGGTTGGTTCTGAGCTATCATGGATGGTGTTACCCATTGATATGGCCCAACTTGATTAGCCCAGGACCCTGTCAAAAAGGCCTCAGAACGGGAAGCTCATAAAGCACCGAAGAGACATACATTTGTCGAAATCAGCCACGGTGGAAAATGGGTTAAAACTTCCTGACCACAACGTGGTCCCAGCATGGACAGCGAGGGTAAAAGCAGATAACACAGCCCAAGTTAAAGTAACCATGACCTAGGAATAACGGAGAGATTATGCAAGGAAAAGATCAAGCTCGCTACGCATTTATATATCCTTCACATTCTGACATTGATAAATGTCGGGATACACTCGCTCCAACGGTTTTGTGCGAAGTTTCGGCCACAGGAAAATTGTCGGGAACGGGAAAACATCAAGCAAAGCTGTTGATTCATGACGTCGTATATATCGAGTATCGTTTCTAAGGTCACGCGTGAAATATGCAGGAGGTATAATGTTAAATGAATAGGAATGTGATGTCTGTAGTTAATCCGAGGTATCAAATGGTCGCAAAAGTAAGAGAGAAAATTCCGCACGACGTTTATACAGTCAGTCCGGCTTCTTGAACATCCAAGATGTCAACCAGGACTTCGTCGTTGTGGCCCTTTGCGTCTCAGCCGCCTCGTTTTCGATTCGATCGATTAAAGCAGCTTGTTCCTCAGCCAGTACCTCGTGAAAGATGGCTTCACTGGCGGTTACGTTCTGTGACTTCGTATGAGACACCGCCAGTGACACGCGTGAGCCTGCTACACTTCCGAGACCGGCACCAACCACTGCGTGAATAGGAAGATTGGGACGTAGATTAACGTCGTTCTCTTGCGAGCGAGAACGAAGAGCAAGAGGAGAGAGAGTTATAGCGGACATAATAGTCGAAGATCTCCCGCGACCCGGACGCGACACATTTCCGTCCGAAAAAGACCGGAAGTTCAAAGGTAAAGAGGGTGAGGGCAAGATCGTCGGCCTCCTAGGTCCTTGACCTATCTCTTGCCCAGATGCTGTGTCAATGCTCTTCTTTTCTGAGCTTGTGAACCTGTGGCGATGCATAGACGCTCTCCGTGGTCGGGCAGTCTGATCCACTCCAACCTCCTTCGACTGCACTCGTTTAGCGATCACTAGCGGAAGATCAATATCTTCTGTGCCATCTACAGATGTAGACACGGCTGCTGGGGTGAGCGGCTGTTCAAGGGAGACAACGTCTGCTGACAATTCCTCCGGCGGTGACGTCTCCCTGAACCCAAGCCATGTGCCAAGTTTGCCTGCGGATATCTCTACACTTAAAGACTGCTTGAGATCAATGGTATCATCAAGGTCCAAAATCCCGAATGGATTTCGAGGCAGCCACAAAACGTTGGCGAAAGACCTTGTATAGAAGGGGTTATCGTAGGGCAAATCGACGGTGGTCTCATCATCCCAAGGTATTGGCGGAGGATGCTGGACAACTAGTGCGGAATCGTCCACATTGCCGTTCGCCAATGCAACTGTAGGCGTGTCGGGCTTCGACAACGACATTCCTCCCCACGGAAATTCGTTGACGGAAGGTTTCGGATGGACCTCTAAAACAGAAGGAGACCCGCGGTCTATGTCATCTGACATCGAGTTGAGCCGCGAAAAATTCTGGCCGTGAGGTCCAAAAGGATTGGGCTGTCTTCGCTGTGGATGGCGTGGCCTGTTTCGCATCGTGGAATACGAGAAGTTGACCCAAGCCGGGAGCTTCCATGTTAATACTGAGGAATGCTGGAGCTTCGGCTTTATCAAGTGAGCACCATTGTGGTCCAGGTCATCTTTCTGAGAGTCTTCTTCATTCATTTCCACGTTATTGTCGCTCTCTGGGATGCGCCCATACACGATTTCGGATTCCGCACGATCGTCATGCTCGAATTGAGCGCGACACATTCTTGTCATCCTACAACCATGACCATTAGCACTTGCGGCATGTCACATATGTGGCTGAGCTTACAGAAGCTTTGTAACGGTAGTAAATACGATCAGGAAAGCTGCAAGTCCGACATTGGTGCTTTTCTTGAGGACGACCATATATGCGAGGAAAACGGCCTGATAGCCACATATTATTGAGTACGAGATCTCCTGTTCCGAAAAGGATTACTGACTTGAGCAAGGATTAAACCTGAAGAGATATGTTAACTTGGTTGTCGAAGCGGCGTGGATTGACTTACCGTCCAGAGAATATCGAACGACGCGTATTAGTATTACTTGGCCGTTCGCTTCATATTGCTTTGCATAGACATGAATTAGCTAGACTCAGAGAAGTCAGTGGGTGCAAAGAGGTCCGACATGGCATATGTACTTGGTTTTTAACAACACCTGATTATAAAGCGGTGAATACAAATGGAGGGTTGTGAGCCATGAAATGGGACCACGCACCAGTTTGAACAAAGAAATACAGGGTCCCGAAAGGTAGCACAAAGGGATTGAATACGGCGAATAACAATAAAACATGTATCACCAGCATGTGATTGGGGAGCCAATCTAGTGAAAGCATGTGACAAGGCAGTCTGAGCTGGGGCTTTAAACGTACAATAAAAATTGAATGTGCGAGGCCGAACACCAACGGCACGTTTGCGCCTAAATTGAGCCATTTAGTATGGCTGACTGTATTACAGGTGAGAATACTTACGGTGTGACTTGGCGGCTGGTACTGGGATACATGATGAGGGGCAACTGTTGATATTGTAGATCGTTAGACTAAGTGTAATGCCTTGAACCATATCAGTCAACTTACGCCAACTGTTATCAGAGATTAAAATCAAATATACCTCAAAACGGTTGAGCACTCACGCAATGCGAGCTCAAAGCCTCCGTGCATGGCAGTCGTGAAAATAACTAGAAACTCTTCAGAGATAGAAATAGTGAAAGGCAACAAAATTACTTACGCCAACCGACGTAAAATGGTCCAGCAGTGGGAAAGCTGTCAGCGATCACCTGGAGGACATCAGGCCGTGCTGTGCCGGGGCTTAACTTGAAGGATTGCAAGAAGGATTGCATAGCGGCGGTCCCCACACAGAAGAAGACAAGGACATTGACGATTAAAAATTTGTAATAGCGGGTCATGATTCTGTCATGAAGTGCTGAAAGAGTTGTAATGGTGTGTGCTTTCTTGGCGATCAATAAAAGTATGAGTGGGATGAGAAGGGCTAAAAGAGCCACGAGAAGGGTAGGAAAGAAAGACTGGATCAACTCTTCTTCCCATTGATGTCGGTCCAGATATGATTTCTATGATGAAGGTGTGAGTAATGGTGTCCGAAAAACCCACTGCTTTATTACTCACGAGACTAGGCCAAAAGAGACTGATGTTCTGAATTGACACCAGACCAACGAGCAGGGAGACAGGAAATAACCAAAACAGAGTGAAGCCCCTATACGACAGGATGATATGAATAAACTGTTAAAACTCAATCAGATGGGCTTACCAGACTCCTATGTTGACAACCCAATCCTTGACAAACTGGAAGTCATATATAAATCTTTAATTTTCGTTCGTGATCTGGATAGAACCTACCTCGCCGTGGAATGACGATTTCATGACTCTGATCCAGTCCAGGTCTTGATACATAGGCGCCATAGTCACCACACAAGCAAGAGGGTTGTTAGGATGAACTGCCAAATATCTGCATGCTCGTCGTGCCTCAGCGGGGTCGGCAAATGTAACAAAAGCAGTCGACACTGGTTCATAGTCGTTAACTGCCTTCGACCGAGCCTCCGTTATCAAAGATGAGAGTAGATTGAGTTTGGCTGTGTAATAGTCGATTGAGGGCACCGTCTTCCCGCGAAACAGATGGCTGAGGTTGACTAAAGGTTGGTATGCATCAAGACTGCTGCGCGGAAGACTGTATAGAGCTTCCCAAATGGTCTTCTGCACTTGTGATTGGTTAGGCGGACGAGGTGGATATCTTTGAGAGCCGAGAGGAGACTGAGTCCCATCGGAGTCTTCTGGTCCCTGCAAATGAAGTTTTCGGAATGCGTAGTGTGACGAAGCCGATAGCCGTTGTCTAGAGCGCCTGGAAAGGGATTCCTGCACATCAAATTCTTCCACAAAGGGGCCAATGACTTCAATGAGCTGATCCATTCGTGCTTGTTCATCCAAGGTGAGTTCCTGAGGTTCTCCACGTTCTGTGTCCACAGCGAGGGATCGCTGCTCCCTTGCAATCTCGGTAGCTCTGGACTTCCCAGAAGCAACAGGTTTGTTGGCAACCTTCCTCTCCATTGCTGTCTTCACAGCAACCAAAGTTTTATTTGCAAGCTTGATGTGTGCAGTTTCTAGGAGACGCAGGATCTCCTCGCGCCGCTCCAAAAGCGATGCTAACTCAGTCATCTTGCGAGCAACTACCACACGCTCGATGACTGGGATATTATCTGGATTTCGCGACGTAGCCGAACTAGGAACTTCCTTGTTGTTTGGCGAACCTGACCGAGCATCTGGGCTAGACAGGAGGGGAATTGGTGGCAGATGGGCAGGGATTCTTTTTGCACGATTGAAGAGAAACGCAAATGATTTGTTGAGAAAACCGGGTTGGGTGGATGATGTGATGCCTATCGCGGGCTTTTCGAGTTTACGAGACATGTAATACTCGAAGTATTCCTTGAGATCCTTCTCGTTTCGGAGGGGAGGCGGTACATTAGATACCATGACGGTCCGAAGCCTAAGACCTTTGTTCGGGTGGCCGGGACTGGGAGCCGGGATATCTGTGAAACCATATTGCGGATGAGGATGGGGGTAGTATTGACCATCTTCTTCCAAAGGGGAAGTGGCGCGTTTGGATAATGACTCAAGGCGAGCAGAACGCAAACGAAACGCTGCATTGCACACCCAGAACAGTGTTCCAATCCATGTCACCGTCACCCAGAACAGAAGGCAGATATGAATCCACAACAGCGACCGTCCTGTTGCTGTCGCCACTAACGATGATATGGAAGCACGTGTCATGGACTTCGGAGAAACCGCGTCTCCTGAGAACCTGACGTGGATTGGGAACAGAATAGGGAACGTCGTAACAGTGTGCAACAATGTGAACCAAACTAATTGGGTAAATCAATGCAAGGAGGGTGAATGACTGGGTAGGACGTACAACATCCACGTAGAAAACGTATGTACAATGTAGCATCAATTCCTCGCAGTTGTAACATCACGTCTTCTGGGAACTGAATGGTTTGCTTGACCCATGACAGTGGCCATCCTCTTGGCGAAAGAGGTGAAGGATTTCTGCGGCACGGTCAGTCCGTAAATACAGGAAACAGGTATTCAGGACCTACCGAGCCCATGATCTGCCCTGATACAAGCTACGAACACATTAACATCTACCTGAAGCATTTGTCCGATTGAAAAAGTACTTACTAGCCAAACTCCCAAGATTCACGACTCCCAAGGCCCTCTTTCAAACCAGAACCACGTCTTCTTCTCTTCATGAGCTCCTGGCCTGTGACGCATAGTACTGTGATGCCAACCGCAATGACCGACTGGTTGACAAGACCGCTATTTTACCGTAATATCAGCTTCTGATATCTTTGCAAGCAGGTCACAAGCACACCTATAGTTTTTAGAGAATGGTCTCGTTTGAATATCTCCCATAGGATGATCATAAAAGACGTTATGGCAAAGTCCTTGACGCTACGAAGAGGTCGTTGGCAAAGATAGGAAGGTGCCGAAATCATGCGGGCGGTGGCCCCTGTTCGGCGTGCAGCCCATGAAAGTTCTTCTGGCACGTGACTTCTACTGCGCTGCAGTACTAGTGCGATCAGGTGCGCTCAGCAGCCATTACAATTTCAATTTGGGATGTATACTCACTTCCAGCGCGCGACTGTATCCTTGACTCGCCATGGTGCTCTTGCCCGATTTCGCGACACACCCAATCTTGCTTTCTCAAGACCAATCCGAGTTCAAACAAATCGTCTTGCCTGAATTCACCAGGAATTCACCTGCCGTTGGTGGCTGTTGGTGGGCCATGGGTAAAAATTGGACATAGCATCCACATGGACCTTAACTACAAGTTCCATGATGCAGATATCCTAAAATCTTCAGAAAAACGGAACCTAGTCAGCTGCCATCCCATCATGTGGTAGATTCCCTTGTCCGAAAATTGGTCTCACTCCTTGCATAACACATGTCAGTGCTTTGTCCCTTATATTCCTCGCATTTTTCGCGTGCCCTCATGTTGGTGTTTCTAAGCATGAAAAATTCAGAACAACCCACCACTGCTGGCCGGTCCTCCTTCCGATTTACATAACTATAGGGCACCCTCGATTGATTCCCACAAGCGGGCACAAAGCGGGCAGCATATGTTTTTCTATGACCTTGGTCGAAAGTGGTACGTGATCCAAATCTGCCTGAACATTACCATATTTCGATATCACAGGGAACATAGTTCACTTGCAAGTCCTCGGGCGTTCCATCGTTGTGCTGGATAGGTCTGAGCCACAATTGATCTCTTCAAAAGAATCATCAGTTACACCATTAAAATAAGAAAGTACACGCACTCATGTGGTCAACAAAAATCTTGACTAAATAGTCTTCTACACGAGCCATGCCAATTGGATGTGGTCTGATTCCTAGCACAGACGTCAGGTCGCGATGAGCTAAACCCAAGTATAGTGTTTAGCTTTGGTCGATGGTAAGTAGGTCAACCATACTTACAAATTCATATCCAAATGGAAGTTGACTTCATGCTTCCGGGGGCAGGGTACTTAATGTCCTGGGCTTTATCATCCCCTCGGTAGGCTCTGGATTACTAAGACTTCGAGAAATCTTACCCATCATTTTTGCCTTCAAACCTCTTTAAACCATGCGGAGAGTTTGGAATCTGGATATGAAATTACTCCAGAACTCGAATTCATTTCTGGAACAACAAGGTTTTTTTTTCTTCAAATATGTTACAGTACCTGAGCTTCTGATGTATTCTTCGAACTTCAGTTAACCTCACTTCAATGTCGCCTGCAACCTCGTACGACCCTGGCCACATCACTGTTAACTCAAATAAGTAATGAAACGGAACGGAAGCAGCGAAAGTTCAGTATCTACATACAGGCAACAATCTTCTGGCGCCTTACCTTGCCTTGCAATGCTGACGATATGTCGAATTGAATTCTTCGCTGTCTGGCCAAAATATAGGTAAAGATCTGGCCGGCGTTTGCCCGAATTCTTCTTCGAAGCTTCATGACAATGACTCATTTCTGGACAGAGTATAGTGACTTCCCTCCATTAAGGCATCCTTACTTAGCACTTCGTCAGAGGAGCTGACTCCAACAGCAATGAAGACCATTGAACATTTGAATGCATTTCTCGATCTGCGGGATCAAATCCGACGTACGACCATGGTACCATTTTCACTTAATGATACCAATCTCATGCTGATACCAGGGTCGCCGAAGGCCTGGGAAACGTTAAGTCGATTCTCAAAGTGTGATCTACAGGGAGGACTCGCTAGATGTTGTCACAGTTGTGCGCATCTACCAAGATTGACTGTTGAACGCAACACTGTCAGACTGTCATTGCTGTTCTGATGACTTGATATTTATCACAGCAGCTTGACAAGCATCAAAGGCACTCTGGGCCTTTGCAATCCATGCCATTAAAGTTTTCATGACTCTTTCTCCCCTTCGGCGCAGTGTGCAAGATGATGAAAATCGACGTCATATTTCACTACATGCAGAGACTAGTGCGTATCCTGTATCTTCTTTTTCAATAACATTATGTTTATGGATAACCAAAGCATTCCCATTGGGCAGATCGATCCCATGAATTTCAACATGATTATTACCAACTCCATCGACTTCTTTCCATCCTTGTATGGAAGATGTCCGGATAACTCGTATCAAGCCCGGTGCCCTACACTCAGATAACCGTGGAAGACAAACGTCGACACGGCATTTGTATCATTTTCAGCTCCATGTCGTTCACGCGCTCCATTCGGCCGTCCTTTAAAAAGCGCATTCGGGCCTTTGCATCAGTCGATTGACGCTCTATGTCCCACCTTGCACCTGCTCTTGTTGTCTCTACTCTCATCGCGATATGGGTCTATAGGAGGCGAAAGAATGACCCTCCCCTTCCTCCTGGTCCTCCAGCTGACCCCATTATTGGGCACATGCGGTTAATTCCTCAGGATGATCAGGAAATGTTCTTTTATGAACTTGGCAAACGATATGGTATGTCAGTGGACCGAGTCCACATTGTGTCCAAGTCTTGACTCGAAGCTATGTAGGCGATGTCGTATATCTTCATGTTCTTGGTCGCCCTACGATTATTCTGAATAGCATGAAAGCCGCGGTCGAACTGCTGGAGAAGAGGAGCTCTAACTATAGTGACCGACCGGACTTCCCGATTTTTGAACTGTGCGTATTTTCTCCTTTGTCTTGGGACATGGTTGTGTCGAATCTATCTGTGCCGCTTTAGCATGGGATGGGACCCAACTGTGACGTTCCTCCACTACGGCAAGCAATTCAATGCGCAGAGGAAGTTGCTTCAACAGTATCTGAACAAGAACGAATGTATGACGTACCATCGTTTCCAAACTCGAGAAGCTCGGGTGCTGGTGCAGAACTTGCTGTCAAACCCAGAAGGCCGAGATGGGTACTTAGCAAGGTAACATTCCAAAATTATCCTGTATAATCTTATAAACATATTTGTCCGTGTTCAAGGTTCGCTACTGCCATCGTCATACGACTTGTTTGCGGTCACCAAATAACATCGGACCATGATCCATATATTCAATTGGCCGAAGACGTTGGATATACCGCCGCCAACTCTGGACCTCCCGGCGGCACTGCTGTTGACTTTTTCCCCTTTCGTACGTAGTCATTTTATATCTCGTCAGGCTCACGACGTTGAGCGCTTTCCCTAGTGCAACACTTCCCATCTTGGTTCCCTGGTACATATTACGCATACTTTGCACGCAGCTGTAGGCCGGTAGTCCGCCAACTGCACGATATCCCGTATAATGCCGTCAAGGAGCAATTGGTAAATTCCTTACTGTTAAATAGCCTCGATCTTGGTCTCATCGTACCACGAACAGGCCAAGGGAACTGCAAGGCCTTCATTTTTGACATCTCAGATAGAGGCTCTCAATAATCCGGAGGGCAAAAACGTCAACAGGCTGGAGGATATCTTGGGCGCAGCCGGGGCTATGTATATCGGAGGTGCTGATACGGTAAGAACATAACTTTATTCCGAGGCGCGTTTCACGGACTTATGATGCATCTCAGACCGCATCATCTATGTCCATATTCTTTTTGGCTATGGTTCTCCATCCAGAATCTCAATTCAAAGCTCAGGAAGAGATCGACAGGGTCATCGGTAGCGGGCGTCTCCCAGAACTTACAGATCGCGATTCAATGCCTTATATGGAGGCTGTCTTGCAAGAAACGCTCAGGTATGTGCATCATGCATATTCCCCGTCCCAAAACTTAATGACAACGGACAGGTGGAACCATGCTGCCCCAATAGGTCAGTTTACCAGGAATAAAATCCAACTGTATGGTGATCATGACAGTTAACAGGTGTTCCGCATCAGTCTCTCGAGGACGATATCTACAATGATATGTTTATTCCTAAGGGATCGGTCATAATCGCGAACATCAGGCACGAGGATAGTTTTCTTTTTTGCGAGTCTTCTGCTCATATTTCATAAACAGGGGTATGACTTTGGATGAAAGTGTGTACAGCGAACCATTTAGATACAATCCTGCGCGATTCCTTCCCAAGCCCGAGGGACTCGGAGAGCCTTTCCCTGTTTCCACGTTCGGTTTTGGACGCAGGTAAGGTTCATTCTGAGCTCAGATATCTACGCGGCTTCATTTCTGGCATCTAGAGTTTGCCCTGGTCGCTATCTCGCTGATGCCAGCCTTTGGATTGCCATGGCCACTCTCCTTGCTACATCTACGATCTCGAAGGCCATTGGTGATGATGGAAAGGAAATTACTCCTCCCCTCGTGTTCATATCAGGCATTGCTAGGTAAGATTACACGCCGTATGTCTGCTTCGAAAGCGTCACATTGATATATTACCACCATCCAGTCACCCGGCACCTTTTAAGTGCAACATCAAGCCCCGCAGCTCTACAGCTCAAGCACTTATTACTCAAATGGATACATCGGATACATACTAGAATTTCTTATCCAACCTTCCGAACAAATATCAAATAGAACTGGGCATATCGCGGTTCCAAGCAACTTAGTTGGGGGCGTACTTTGCAGCCGTGATCCTCCCTTTATGTTTCCAAACGAGGGCTCGCATCAGAAAAATCTAAGGACATGAGTTGTACTTAAAACGAAACACGCTTGCAGGTGGCAAGGAACATTGAATGGGACACTGATGGGCCAGGCCCAACTTCACTTGTCGAAATTTGTGAAATAAACCCCTTCATGAAAGAGTGTGAACTATACAAAAACAAAACCTCACGACCTCCCAATCATCCCCGTCCAATTAAACCCATCGTACTTCTTCTTGAATTGCATCACTCGGTCCTTATTATTTCTGAAATCGAGCTTCCGTGGCCTTCGCCAGCGCCGAGGTTCGACATCGAGAACATTGCCAATGATCTCGGCTGCAAAATAACTACGGATACGGAAACGCGATGTTAATCGCATAATCTCCAAGGCAAAATTCAGTTAAACTGAACGCACCTAGGAAAGTCGCCACCGCCTTTTTCACCTTCATCCATGCCTTCCTCTTCCCCATTGGCTGCGTCAGTTCCTTCTATGACATGACCGTAGCCTTTCTCTCCTTTGTGGTCAAACTGGACCATAAAATAGGGCAGGTTCGGCACCATCGCACGCCGGAAACCACCCGGACGCGCAGAGAAGTCGATAAGTTTCTTGTGCTGCGACCATTCCGCTTCCGACATTAAGATTGATTCCTATAGAATGGTAAGAAAAATCAAGGGAGGAGTAGATGGACAGCAAAGGCTGACCTTGAAATATCCTGGGATCAATTCAAACTGCTCCCAGGGCAAAGGTACGCATTCGATGTACGTGTGCTTCTGCCACTTAAGCGTTATCACTGTTTCATAGAAGACAACACCCTTGTCCTCTTCTGCGTACATCCTCATCAGGCATTTCATGAAATTCTGCTCGCCATGAAATCAGTCAAAGATGGAATCTTGATAAGGGGTGATAACTACACACCCGGACTTCATCCCATACATCATCGTCTCCTTCCAGCATACTCAGGTGATGCTGAATTGGTACAATAAGGCAATGGCCATCGACTAGCTCCTCGTTGGTAGTACATGAAAGGTAGACACGGGTTCCCATCGCGATGACGGGAGCCTTGGGTGGCGAATCGTCTTCGCTGAAGCAGAAACTACAGGTAGCCATCACTTTCTGTGTACGCTTGTAATCTTCCCAATTCTTTCAATGAAAAGTCAATGAATGATGATAATAGCAACTTACCGTGGATAGCGAACTGCCGCTTCACGGCGTCTGTGCGCATCTTTTGTCTACCAAGCTTCTCCGCGTTGTCGTCAATATAATCCAAATCGTTCTGACAACGAGAATGAGTGAAGTGATAGTACTAAATTTCTTGAGGAATTACCTCAAATTTCCCATCGCCCATGATTGCACGAGCGAATTGAGCGTCAAGATTCTTCTGATCCGCTATACCTGCAGAAAAGCGTTCCTGGCGAAGCATCTCTCCAAGAGTGGTGGTATCATCATCAGCATTGTACCGAATGACTTCCCCTGTTTTCGGATCATGGGTTTCGAACTGAACTCGAACTTTGAGCAACGTTAAGCATAGGATATGAAGTTGCACCAACCTTCTCTTTTTTCGTGCGATTTCCTGGGGGTAGTCTATCGTCCTCTTTACCGTGCCCGACATCATACAAACGCCCTCGGCCGTCCAAGGTGGGTAAGACTTCTGTCCGCTTGCGAATGCCGGAATCCAGACTTTCTCCTTCATTCGCTTTTCTAGACTCCTCATCATACTCTTTTTCCAGTTTATCCGCTTCAGGGGCACCCATTAATTTAGCACGTAGAACTTTGGCCTGTAGTTTATTGAGCGACGAGGGCGACAATGGACGTTGCCGAGAACCTGAGGGGACAGGCGCGGGTGTCATGACTGAGGGGATTGGGGTATGTGACTGGCCAAGCGGAGATCGAGTACCGGAAGGCAATTTGAGTGAATCAAGTCGGCGATTTGTAGGGCCTTGATCTGGGGTTGGTGAGGGTGTCGAAGGTGCGCTGTCGCCCATGACCCCAGGACGCCGGAAAGACGAGCTGCGGCTGGAAGCGCCACTTCCACTGATGTCTGTGAACATGAATCTCTTTTCGCTCTCGGGCTCTCTGGGCCGGCGTCGATCGGAGTCACGACCACGTTCTCCGCGTTTGCCCTCTCGCTCGTCCAAGATGCGCCTCTCTTCCTTAGCTTCTTCGAAGGCTTGTAGAGACCCGAATCTTTCTATAGCAAGAGTCTCCACTACGACGCCTTCCTCATCAGCAGTCTCGTAGATGCGTTTCAGACGCATCATACGCCATGACGAGCCTGGCCCTCCGGGAACGTTAACTTTCGGGGCCGGTGGGGGAGAATCGACGTCAATTTCATTCAAGTCTTTATTGATTTCTCTGGAACTTATTTTCGGCTGGAAAAATATTAGGCTGCCGTCACGGTGAGATACTTAGAAATTGCGAACCTTGTCAGGGTCTGGTCGATCTTGTCGAGGTTTCCGTTCGGTCCCGAGGCTGGAGAAAAAGTCCACTTCACCACCAAGTGTGCGCCGACTTTCAGAAGGTTCTCCATAGTCCTCCACCAGGGACATATCTTCGGATTGTATTTGGCCACGAACGTCAGGAGGAAGCACGGGTGCAGACACAGGTTCTAACATCCAGTCATCGCGTTGAAGAGGTGTCTCTGTAATCAGAGTTGGTGGCAAATCGGGGTCGGTAGGTCCAGCAACCGCAGTCGAGGTGATTTTCAAACTTTCAGCAGTCGGAATGTCAGTTGCGAGTACCTATCGTCATGTCAGAGAGTGAGGCTGTGAAGGCGGTGTAAGACTTACCCTTTCTCCGTCCATGTCAATGTTCTTCTCGACCCACATGTCGTCGTCGTTCGGGTCATCGTCGACGATTTGGACATTACCATCCAACGTTCCTTTCTTTCTGTGTTTATGCTTCCGCCCTTCATCGTCGTGATTTCTTCGTTTCTTGCTCTTTCTCTCATAGTCATGCTCGTGAGAGCGCTCCTTCTTTGAAGAGATTTTCGAGGTGGAAGCGTCTGCCATGGTGGTCGGTTTCAGGTCGAATGAATTTGAAGCCTGGGCTGTCGGCTCCGGGCTGCGAGGACAGAATCGTCATACCACGTGATACATCGCATGGTCTACCGAACTTTTTCTGCAGATCTCTTCGAGTCAGAAATTGCTATACTTCCTTCCTCGACGACCTTGTGATGGAAGCGCCAGATCCTGAAAATATCCGCATAATAACAACACTCGGACACGTCGATCATGGCAAAACAACGCTCATGGACGCCCTTTTAGCCGCAAACAACATCATTTCATCACGCATGGCCGGGAAAATGAGATATCTTGACAGTCGAGAGGATGAGCAGGAAAGAGGAATTACTATGGAGAGTAGTGCAGTTTCACTTAAGTTCCACGTCATGGAGCGAAATGATGCAGGATGTATGTACCTGCTCTCCATCCCGAGCTTCAGATTCAGTGACAAAACTAGATCAGACAGATCGCCGAAAACCTACGTCGTAAATATGATCGACACTCCTGGACATGTTGATTTCTCGACCGAAGTGTCGACGGCATCGCGACTGTGTGATGGTGCCCTTGTCCTGGTAGATGTTGTCGAAGGAGTCTGCACTCAGGTATGTTCTTGTTTTGATTACTCAAACCGCCCGAATTCACAAAATGTAATCAGACTATTGCTGTCCTGAGACAAGCATGGCAAGATCGGTTGCGGCCTATACTTGTGATTAACAAGTTTGATCGACTCATAACCGAGTTGAGGCTGGCACCGGTCGAAGCCCACCACCACCTTTCGCGTCTCATCGAGCAGGTTAACGCGGTAATGGGAAGCTTTTTCGCCACTGAAAGAATGGAGGACGATCTGCGGTGGAGAGAGGAGCGTGAACGGCGCCTGGCCGAGAAGAAAGATCAACTCGCGGACGAAGCTGATGCGACCGTCAATGAAGCGGACGAGTTCCAAGAAAAAGACGACGAGGACATTTATTTTGCACCAGAACGCGGAAACGTTGTCTTTGCCTCTGCCATCGACGGCTGGGGTTTCCGTGTGGGGAAGTTCGCCCAACTATATGCGGCGAAGCTCGGCATGAAGGAGGCCAATCTCCGACGAGTGCTTTGGGGTGACTATTTTCTCGACCCGAAAACAAAGAGGGTAATCAGCTATAAGCACCTTCGTGGACGACCGCTCAAATCCCTTTTCGTGCAATTCGTGCTGGACAATATCTGGGCTGTATATGATGCCGTGGAAATGAATCCGTTTGTCTCCACACTTGTTCTTTCAATGGTCAAAGTCTTAGAGGTCTCTTTCCAGAAATCAAGAGAAGGTAACGAAAATCGTATCAACTCTCAACCTAAAGATACCGCCACGAGACCTCAGATCAAAAGACACCCGTCATCTCTTATCCCTCGTCTTTTCACAATGGCTCTCCCTTTCTACCTGCATCACTCAGGCTGTCATAGACATCGTACCTGCTCCCTCTATCGCTCAGGCCACTAGAATACCCAAGATGCTATATCCTGATCTCTATGAAGCGACGGTTCAACCCACGAACAAACTAGAAGAAGACCTCTTTGCGTCGAAGTGGGAACCCGAAGCCAACGTTATCGCCTATGTGAGCAAAATGTTCGCCGTACCTGCAAAGGATCTCCCAGAGAACAAGAAGAAGCCATTGACCGCCGACGAGATGAGGGCAAGAGCACGCGAAGCAAAGGTAGCAAGGCAAGCTGCGCAGAACACTGTTGACTCCGGAGATGCGGTAGATCTGCCCTGTACGGCCGTAGAGTATACATCGACTACCGTGTCTGAACTTGCAAAGGATGGATCTATTGACGACGAAGAGATCCTGCTAGGCTTTGCCCGTTTATATTCTGGGACGCTGCGGACGGGGACCATGGTATATGCTATCTTACCAAAGTACAATACGAAGTTGGAGCCGACCCATCCGCAGAACGCAAAACACGTGGTCACAACCACGGTTGAAGGTCTGTATGTTATGATGGGGCGGGAACTCGTAGCAGTTGATCTCGTGCGCGCTGGTAACATCTTCGCCATCAAAGGCTTGGAGGGAAAGGTGTGGAGGAGCGCGACGCTGTGTGCGCCTAGTGAGGCGGGTGTTCGAGAATTGGCTGAGATCGACCAGTCGTGTTTAATAAACTTAGGGAGTGTCAATCGGGCAGTACGTTTGTTCCTCCTTCCTTGATATGGAGCTTATAAATCCATCTCATAGGCACCTCCCATTGTTCGAGTTGCTTTGGAGCCTGTGTTCCCAGCTGACATGCAGAAGCTTGTCAGCGGGCTAAAGCTGCTTAGCCAGTCCGACCCTTGCGTGGAGACTTTCCAGCAACAAACCGGCGAGCATGTCATCCTCACCGCTGGTGAATTGCATTTGGAGGTAATTACATAGACCTTCGGTTTCTTTTGTCTAACCATCGTTTTAGAGGTGCTTAAAAGATCTTCGGGAACGCTTCGCTCGAGTAGAAATTCAGGCATCGAAACCTATCGTACCATTCCGTGAAACGGCAGTCAAGGGAACAGGTATGTTTCTCAGGCAATTTGATCTGTGTATTGCTCTGAAAGTCAAAGCAGATATGGCGCCTACCAAAACGCCGAATGCACCCCGTGGTACTATTCACGGTGCCAGCTCGTTGAGCATTGTGAAGTTCACTATCCGTGCAAGCCCACTTCCACGGCCTATTCTGGACTTCGTTTTGCAGAATATTGTTGTCCTGAAAAAGCTGCAGCAAGAGCGCAAAGCTAAGGATTCGCAAGAAATTCAAGATAAGGAACTAGCCGAAGAGCAAAGTGGCATTGACATTCATGGCGACATCGTCAGAAAGCCGACTGTTAGCCCGGAGCAGTTCTGGGAGGCTTTGCAGTTGATCTGCCAAGACGTTGGTGGCGAATGGACTGACGTTGTCGACAGGGTTTGGGCGTTCGGTCCTCAGAGGGCTGGCGGCTGCCTGTTGATTGATGTCAGAAAGTCCGCGACACCCTTTTCGTGCGTGCTTCTTGTTTCATATGCTATCGTGATAGTAATGACACTTCTTCTAGGTTGAAACGACGGCTTGAACGAATCAAAGCCGATGAAGTTGAAAACGATGCAGAGAAGCTGATCCGTGATTTTGACAACCATATTGAGACAGGGTTTCAGCTTGCTGCATTCCAAGGGCCGCTTTGCGCAGAGCCTGTGGAAGGCATGGCTTACTTCGTCGAAAACGTCGAAATCGACCGGGAGAGTCTCGACAAAGAGATTGGTTCGTGGAGATCTTTAAGGCCCTTTGCTGCCATTCGTCTTGGCTTGACTGATTCTCTGAGTAGAACAGAACCGAATGGCACAGGTGACTGGGTCTGTCGTGTCTGCTGTTAGAGATGCCTGTCGGAATGGGCTGTTGGATTGGTCACCTAGACTTATGCTCGCGATGTATACGTGCGACATACAAGCTTCAAGTTCGTCGTCTGCTTGTGACATTTTGTGCATACGATGTCAGCTTACCGGCCACACTATCAGCGGATGTGCTTGGAAAGGTATACGCAGTTCTAGCCAAACGAAGAGGACGAATCGTCGCGGAGGAAATGAAGGAAGGCACCTCCTTTTTCAGCGTGACTGCGCTGTTACCTGTAGTTGAGAGCTTCGGTTTCGCTGATGGTAAGCCATTTCCTTCAGATACCTGTAACTGCTGATTCGTTTTACAACCGCGTGTCTTAGATATCCGCAAACGAACGTCCGGAGCCGCGAGTCCACAGCTCGTCTTCAGCGGGTAGGAAAAAAGACATTTCGTCTGATCACTAGTGGACTGATGTTTTGCATAGGTATGATTTGTTGGATCAAGATCCATTCTGGGTTCCGACGACAGAGGAGGAATTGGAAGACTTGGGAGAAAAGGCGGACCGGTCAAATATCGCGAAGGGGTATATGGATGCGGTGCGGGAACGCAAGGGGCTGTTTGTGGACAAGAAAATTGTAGAATTTGCGGAGAAGCAGAGGACACTGAAGCGGTAGACCGTAGCCTGAGCAATAGACTATGATGGTCTATAAGTAACTCCTTGCGAGGGATCCGGACACGCCAAGTACTTGTAGATGGGAGATTATATAATCGATCAGAAATGCGTTGGCTGATAGGACTGGGCCCATTCCTGATCTCCTCTTATTGACTTTGCTTTCCGTGTTTTCTTCAAGCTGTCTTTGCTCTCTTTTCTTGCTTTGGTCCACAATGGCCGCTGTGGCGACGCCGATGTATACAGGCCACCACCATTCCTTCATCCCCCAAACATCTAGGGCAACTACTTCCAATATTTCGCAGGTTCAGCCAGTCCAGCAGCAGCATCAGGACCAGGGGCTGCTCGAAGAGCCATTCACCACTCTCTTCTGCCGTGCACTCTATGACTATGACGCACAAGATGCTTCAGCGCTCAGCTTTCGCCGTAATGATATAATTGAAGTCCTGACGCAGCAGCCATCTGGCTGGTGGGACGGCTTACTTGGGGATGAGCGCGGGTGGTTTCCTTCAAACTATGTGGAAGTAATATCGGACGAGGAGGCTGAAGCCGTATTTGCTTCAGTAGAAGCCGCGACTATGGAGACTTCGGCAGTGGGTAGTCAGGACGACTCTGTGGTCGATATGTCGCATGCAATGATGAGGGGAATGAGTCAGGCAGCGAACGAGGAGTGGCTGGACAATGAGCTATCCTTTCGAAATGACAAGAATGGTGCTGGTAATGTATCCGAGGGTGGTGGAAGTCAGTCAAGCGACTTTTGGATGCCGCAGGTTACACCTGATGGACAGGTTAGGACACCATTGACCTCACTTTTGTCTCCCTAACCGTCCAGAAATTAGATATACTATGTGAACACTCAAACTGGACAGCATTCCCGCGACCTTCCTCAGGAAGCAGACGATGAGGTTTCCGACAGTGAGCTCGCGGGTTTAACATCTCAATCATCCTCGCGTTCCGGTACTAGCGCGGGCCTCGCATTTGGACTTAACAGTGCCTTGGATGCTTCAATGCAAGATATTGCTGGTTTCGGTATCCCCCGACGAACTGGCACGCCTGAACCCTGGGTGAGGAAATTGGCAGATGACGGACGGTCCTACTATTATTACAACAAACTTGATGGAAGGGTGCAATGGACGCGGCCTGAGGGTCTCGATCCCTCTCAGGAAGGCCCGGGCTCTGTTCAGAAATCGACTTCGTCGACATCTCTTTCTCGACAGGCGAACAGCAACAGACGACTCAGCGTATACTCAGACGATTCGGATATCCAACCATTCGATCATCTTCCCTCTTCCCGTCAACAGCAGTCTAATGGCCATTCCTCGCATTCACGAGAGTCTCAGACGAGAGCCGCGCTAAGCGGCAATGCGTTCACGAATTACACATCGGCTGAACGGATAGCGCGGTCGCTACAGCAAGCACTTTACCCTCCTCCTCCAGAGCTCATCACAGAATTGTCCGTTGTCACAAAGAGTGCAATCCAGGCGGTCGTGGATAACATCCAATTGAACAGCCTGACCCGTCGATCTGAAGAGGATCGGAGAATGGATGACCTCATATATAATGTTGTCCTCGCAGTCCGCAATCTTCTTCACGTGTCAGCTGTGCCGACCCCTCAGATACCAAATAATGTCCTGCCGCGGGAAGTCCGAGATCTCCCAACACCTTCCTCTCAATCTCCTCTTAAACCTGCTCAACGGAAGGTCACTGCGACGCTCTCTAGACTTGTTCTGTCTGCACGCGCAGTGCAATATGACTCTGGCTCTCTAATCGCCGATACCCTGAGCCGGATTGAAATTGATGCTGAAGAACTAGAACGAGCTGTACTTTCTTTCGTCTTGGAGGTACAGCGCATGGAGCAATCGTTGAGCCCGGAGGCAAAACCTATAAGGCGTTTGCACGGCATCTTCGGGACAGCCAGTATCGGGTTAGGGCTTGTCGGTGCTGGTGCTGCTGGTCGCTGGAAAGGATTTGGGTGGGTGTTATTGGATGAAGGCCAGGCGACGTCCAGAAGGGTTCTGGGACCGGAAGTGATCTCGGAGTTGAAGTCTTATCTCGTCAAGCTCGACACTCAGTTTCAGCATCTGATCCGTGCCTTGCAAACTTCGGAAGAGAGCTCAGGTAACTCACAGACTTGATTTTGGCCCGTGCCTAACTAACTCAAATTGTGTGAGCAGTTGAGCAAGTCCGTCTCTGTGGCAGGGAGGTGGTGTCTCAAATTTCATCCTTGTTGGTGTTCGTGGCAGATATCCATGTCGCCCGACACGTCGACATCGACGGCATTCGACAAGAGGGTGGCTCCTCAACTAATGCCCCATACGCGCAAACTGTTGAGAATGCTCGAATCCTTGTTCGCACGTTGGAGGCAGTTGTTCAGTCCGCTTTCGACGACTGCTCTGTTTTTCTCCTTACTGTTCAATCAATACGTGACTCGAACCTACTACAGTACCGTCAAGAGCGTGATTACGCATATGACCACTTGGATGCCCTGTCGTCATCATTGAGTTCCAATCTCACACTCCTGCTACATACATTGGATAGCCTTCTTTCAGTGGGCCACGAGCAAGCTGAAATGGCTCAGGGGGACTACAATGGTTCAATCGAATGGCGAATGTCCCGTCTCAGTGTTCGTCCAATATCAGACGCCATGGTCGATCGCGACAACAACCCAGACATTGTCGACATGGAGCTCGCTTTTGGTCGGACGGCTAAAGCGTCGAAAGGCTCAGATGTCTCCTACTCGATGTACGGTCGAAACATTGCCAACGGCTCTGATGTCAGCTACACAGTTGGATCAATACGCGATTTGGAGTCCCAGGACAGCACTCTTATCGCAGAAGATCCACGACCATTGCCAGATGCCGAAACAGTTTCCTTATTCGACGATGATCGTAAGTGTGGCTTCTTGCCTACCATTTCCATGCGAATAACTCCTACTCAACTTGTTGTGAAGCTATCTCAGCATCCACGTCGCCCCCTCGGCCGATTGGTTCTCGCAAGTTGATCGACATTTTAGGGGGAGAGTATGCAGACAAGGTGGCAGCCGACCTCAAACCATGGTACCTTCGTGCCAATTACAACCAAGACGAGATCTTGATCGATCCAGATAACTCTGTTCGCGGGGGCACCGTCGCAGCACTGGTGGAACGTCTGACTGCCCATGACCAAGCTGGTAAGTCGCAATGGTTAATAATTTTTGCACGAAATCTGAATGATTCTGCCACAGATCCGACATTTATCAAGGCTTTCCTCATGACTTACAAGTCGTTCACGACCTTGGACGAACTGTTCGATCTCCTAGTTGCGCGGTTCAGGATACAACCCCCCGCGAAATTGAATGCAAAGGAACGCGAAGAATGGGGCAAGCTCAAGCAGCATGTCATTCAGATGCGGTAGGGCTAAATTGCACCTGACATGTCTTTATCCTCAATTATTTTTTTTACCTGCTTCAGCGTGGTGAATACCTTCAAGACAATGGTCCAGGACGACGACTTCTTGGAGAAGGAGGACCTGTATATCCTTGAACGCATGAAGGCTTTTCTCTTTTCGGATGAAGTGGCGCACATCGCAGCAGCAAAGCAGCTGCTTACTCAAATCGACCGTCTAGTATGTGTCATACTGCATCTGTCGGCCAGCCTCCTCACTCTCCGGTTTACTGCAGCAAAAAGGCGACAATGTCAAGATGGTAGTCAATACCCAAGGCCCTCCTCCAGCTCCCATCGTACCAAAGTCAAACAAAAAGCTCAAACTTGGCGACATCGAGCCTCTCGAATTAGCACGGCAGTTGACAATAATGGAGAGCCTTCTTTATCAGAAGATCAAACCCATGGAATGTCTGCAACGAGCTAGGGAGCAAAGAACAGAGAATATCGATAATATATCCCTTGTGATCCAGACCAGCAACAGGGTAAGTCAGAATCTTTGACTATCCGGCTCCTTGTCTTAAGGACACTTTGTAGATTGCGAACTGGGTAGCTGAGTCAATACTCAGCAAGGACGACTCCCGCAGACGAGCTGCAGCGGTTAAGCACTTGATCAGTGTTGCAGACGTGAGTCCTCAAAACTCAGACATTCGAACTTCCTTTCAAAGTGTTGTTACAGCGTTGCCGCACCCTTAATAATTTCTCGACTATGATCGCCATCACCTCGGGACTTAATACCTCTCCAATACTTCGCTTGAAGCGGACCTGGGAACAGGTCAATCAACGAAGTATGGCTCAGCTCGGGGCTTGCGTAATGACGATCGACAGCAATAAGAACTTTACAAAATACCGTCAATTAATGGCGTCAGTGACGCCCCCATGTGTACCTTTCATTGGTGAGGAATTTTCTGGCCACATCCTTCTATGAGGATACTGAGGAACTCTCAGGTGTTTTTCTCTCAACTCTCCAATTTATTCAAGATGGTAATCCCGATAATCTTCCGGGAGGTCTGGTTAATTTCCGGAAGCGCCAAAAGGCCTCTGAGGTCATCAATGACATCAAGCGTTGGCAAGCTCAACCTTATAACTTCGTGACAATTCCTGTGGTTCAGACTTATATCGAGGAGTCTCTAAATCAGTTTAACGACACACGGGCATCGAGCGAACATTTCTGGGCTTTGAGTTTGGAAAGAGAGCCCAGAGAGCGAGAGGATGAGAAGATGGCACGGCTACTTCAGGAGAGCGGCTTCCTCTAAATTACACCGCTGACTTTTCTCGAAATTTGTGTATTATTCATAAGTGGTATTGCTTATGCCCATGTACCATTAGGCTAGAATATGCTTTGTATAAAATGGAAAATTGCGACATAAGTAGAAGTCTGTTTTGTGGCTGCGAGACACACATGATCGGCCGGCGAGTCACAGAGGGTCACGCCAGGTCACGCCCCGCCATCGCTCCTTACGAGTCGGGTCGCCACCGATATTTAAGACTTGAAGCTTGAAGCTTGAAGTGCCACCCATCACTTGCCCGCTCTTGCCCGTCACAGCTCCTTTGACACCAATAGCCATGCGAGGCATGAGCTCATTACCGCTTGACGACGATATTGTGGACAGGATTCTGTTTTTCTTGCCTGACTACTCCTCTCTGAGGGCCACAATATTGTCATCCAAGTCATTCTACAATATCTTCAAGTTGCATCCCAATTCAATCTTCCGAGCCGTCTCGTACAATGTTACTGGCCCAGCGTTGCCTCAAGCCTTGAGAGTCCTCCGGTACTGCCCTCCAGATGCACATTCCCAATTAGACCCCCTGAAGACACCTCCTAGTCCTTGGGGAGAATTGGATCCCGTGTCACCCATAACAGCTCAGGAAGCACGAGACTTGAAGGAGAATGCGGCTGTTGTCAATGCTTTGGAAGACCTGTTCAGTTCGAGGCATGTTCGATCCCTCGTTAACAGCCGCCTTTGAGTCACCAATCCTTCACGCTCAGATATAAAGATCGAACTTGTGCAACGAGCAAGCTTGATTCCATGGAGTCATGGCAATTTCGCCGTGCGATGTATCGCCTCATGCTCTTTTCCAAAGTCTTTCCTGGGGACGAGATCGAGGACATTGACCTTGATAACGAACCAGCAGCAGACGACCAAGAAATCCAACAGGTCAGACTTGAACGCAAGCAGCTGCTGTCTGAATTTGGGAATTTCGACCTGTTGGCAATCCATAGTGCTGCGAAATTTTTGATGGAAATTGCTCAGTGGGCCGCGATCGCTGAAAATGCAGATGGTTTGTCTTCCTCCTACATACCATTTGCGCGCAGCTGAGATTACAAAACCACATTTAATTTTTTCAGCTAATTTCGTCGGGATGGAGGAAATAGCAGTGTGCGAAGGCCCTGAAGTTGTTTTGAATGCATACCGGAACAGAACAACTCTTGACCTTCGAGAACATCTTGACATTTTAGGCCTTGAAGAATTGCCTCCGCTCTTCCAACGTTATATTTCTCACCCGCTGGAGGAACTCTGGCGGGAGCGCAAAATGAAACCTCCTCCCAATGACGCTTCTCACTGGAAATCCATCTTGGATGACGTTCATGACAAGGATGCTTGTGAGTCATGTCGAACTTTGTCAAGTCTCGCTAATCCGCAATTTTTTTTCCAGGCCACCGATGTGGAACTGTACAAGGCTCCAACCTTTGGAATGTATCTTGTGGGTCTTTCGCACAATATAAGGAATATGTCATTGACTCCTTGATATAGGCTGGGAATATTTGGCCGGCGTCTCCTCGACACGCATCGGTACTTTGTACACCCTGCTCAAGGGTAATCTTGTGCGGAATCTTGTTGACGGACCAGTGCTCCGCGAGGCAATTTCTTCCCCATCGTTCACATATACAAGAATGCTCCAAGAAATATACGAAATTCGAACGTCTTCTTATGACACATGGGACAAACACGATTGGCTATGTCAGACGTGTATCACTGATATCATTCGATCACATCTCCATCTTTGGCTCCTCGAAAGGAAGAGAAAGGGTAAGCTGATTTCACAAACGGTCAAGGATGAATCTGCTTCACACCATCCAGATGGGCAACATATTCCAGAGGACTGCTGGTGCGTGAGAGGGGCCTACTTTGGTTTTCCCCGCTTCCTGATATCTCATCACTTCCGCTGGCAGGTATGGCTATAATTGCCGTACACAAGTGCATAAAATGCATCATGTCATGCGTGTCAACGTATGTGGCCCTTTTTCACTTCAAGACGGCACTTGTTGACTACCTCACAAAGCACCTGTGCGAACCAACGCGTTAGGACACGGGTAAGAATCGAAAGCCAAGTCCTCTCTTCCCAACAGATATAATCTCCGCTATCTTTTCTCTTTTTGCAACTTGTAGTGTCCACTGCTTTCAGAAATATTGTTTCTTGTGCTCATACTACAGAACATGCCTATTCGTAGCCAATGTGACCTCTTGCTTCGTTATTGAAGCCTGGGTTATGTTATAGCCTCTAGACATTCATGCAGCATGCGAATGTTGTTGGCTGATGCCCGAGGATTACTACATATTTGAACGTTG
>JABCKG010000039.1:42537-56295 GCA_018851835.1 Hypsizygus ulmarius | reverse complement strand
GGAAAAGAACCAATTAGTTGCAAGTGTTCGTGGTTCACACGGACATGGACTGCATGGGAAAATCTTTACCCACATAGACAAAGACAATGAAATGCCAATTTATCTATAGCGAATCTGTATTATAGTTGTACAAACTGCATGAAATCAGAGAAGAGAATGATGAAAAGCATGCGCACATATGAAGCACTTCTGAACGCTGAACAGGAGCATCATCTCTCACCTCCACCTGTACCCCGAATGATCCCAATCCTCGCAGCCAACTGCCTTGCTTGCATTGCATGCAACCGCTTCGAGCGCGCAAATAACACAATTAGTGCGATGATAGCGAAGAAGATGTTGCAGCCTATAAATTCAAAGAAGTCGGCCCGTTCCTTTCCGATGATTCGACCACAGGACTCCCACGCCAGCGTCTCGCCTTCGGGGTGTTGTGGCGCAGTAACAGGCCCCAACTTGTCGCCTGACGATCGTGGCGGCTGTCCGTCGTCTGGCGGAGGATGATAGGACGGTGGGAGGGCAGAGGTTGCGTTCACACAGTGCATTAAACGCCTGTTTCCGAACGGCTGGCAGAATGGCTGTTTGAGCTGTGTTTCTGATTTAATAATCGAGAATAAGTCGTCCATGTGTAAATGGGACATACCGCATCTTCTGGACATTTCTCGCACACTCCGAATGGCGTGCAGATGAGTCCTGAATGAGTATCGTTCCCTGGTATCTGCGGAGGCGGATTGGGACGATCATTGGCTGCAAAGGCGAATTCACAAAGGCATATCCAGGTCAGTATCGTTCTATACGAGCAATTAGAAAGATGTGTAAGATAATAGACGTCTTAACGCACAACCATATCGTCGTTGCCAGCCTTGACGAGCAGAATATCATCGGGGTGTCATGAACGATGGTGAGGTGTACAGAAGGACACGTGGGAAACCGAACCTCGATCATCAACTCAAACACTGACTCCGAGTCTCCGACGACTTCGTTCTTATCATCTCCAATACCATCCACGCAACAAGCACACATTATGTCTCGCCGAGCAGCTATTGTTGAGGAATTCGACGATGACACCGACCTCCCACTTCCCTCGCATCCTCTTCCGAATACAGGCTCACGCGGCCCACTGCTCCAGGAAATGCATATCTCCGACGACGAGTTCGAGCCTTCGCAGCCTCGCGCAGGGCCTGCTTCGCCATCATCGAAATCGCAGTTCAAACCTACTCCATCCGGCGGCAGTAGATCTGACCTGAGCAACTCTGTGACGGATATCACGCCATACAAGAAGTGTGTTTAGTTTATCTCTGTACTCCTGACGCGCCTCCGGATATTAAGGCATTTCCGTTTTGTAGATGGACATGTATTTACCCGATATACGTTGACGCGAAGCGTCCGTATGGAACGGGTCAGCGTAGGATCGAGCGGGCGAAAAGCCTGTGGTGGCCACTTAGCAAAGACATCGCGGACGCAGCGAGTCGGTTAGGTCTGGGCACGCTGCATGAAGTTAGTAAGTGCCATCCACGAGATTGGGAAAATCCTGGCCGGGTAAGAGTACAATGGAAGAAGGACGGGATGCTTATGAATCCGATGGTCAAGACAAGTGAGTTCTGGACTCATTCCGACGTCCAGTCTTAACATAGCTACCAATCTAGAGAAACAGTTACTAGAATTGATCTGCTTCCAGATACAGCACATAAAGCCCGAAAACATTCCTAAGCCTCCTTACAACACCACCTCCTCCGACGTTGCTGCACCTACAACTTCAATGAAGACTCCAAATGAAGCGCCTTCATCGAATAAGGGCAAACAACCTGCCGCGGCGAAATCCAAATCTCCGGCGGCTCCCCAATCCAAACAGGTCGGAAGGCGTCGTCT
The DNA here is from genome assembly GCA_018851835.1 of Hypsizygus ulmarius. Classification (NCBI taxonomy): domain Eukaryota; kingdom Fungi; phylum Basidiomycota; class Agaricomycetes; order Agaricales; family Lyophyllaceae; genus Hypsizygus; species Hypsizygus ulmarius. Next base: position 54,432 of record JABCKG010000039.1, on the reverse strand, counting down.
CCCCGTACCTCCGGAACCTCACCCTCCACTCGCGAGTCGCGTCTCGGCATATTCCCCTGCGATCTCAACAGGTGTACTCATCGAGACGGTCAAAGCAGGAATGAACGCAACAGAGGGCCCTGTTACTGGGGCAGTTCCTGGTGCTCCTGGAGTGCCTGGGGGGATACAGAAAGGCAAACGGAAAGTGGTTAGAGTGCGAGGGTGATAAATCGCACAAGTGTATTCGGTGTATTACTCCCAGTTCTACTTGGAATTTAGGCGGTCTTCAGCATTCGTTGGAACTTTGAGCGCAAGATCCAAGAACAATATGAGGGGAACGACGGGAATCCGGGCCGTGATATCCAGGGCGCTCGGAGATCGCCGTATCGATCATCGATGAGATCGTAAATGCCATGCTGGCAATCGACATTATTGCACCTTCCTGCCAGTGCAACCTTCTTTACACGCTCATGTTGCATCCCAGTTTTTGAATCTTCTCTTTCCTAGCGCGTCCCACTTTCTCTCTCACTTGCTGGTTTTTCGAGCAACCAAATGTTGTTTCTATGCCAGGCGACTGGTCATCTCCTCCTCTGTCATGTTCCCTGTCTTGTTTTGGAGACATATGATGCGCTTCAGATGTACTTCATAACGTGCCTCCAGGCTGACTGTCATCGATTTTAAAGATAACTTGCTCTTGTTCTCGTTGTAGCGTTCAATTAGAATGCTGTCATCGTTCTGTTCGTTGAATGCTTACCTTTTAAGTTATTCGTGCAATAGAACGCTGAGGTGCGTATGGTATCATTTATTTTCATGTCTATTCCGATCGTTGAACGTTGGCGAATGCCAACTCACAGTATTGTTCGCTTCTTGGTAAATCTTCAACACATAGGAAGTGCAACTCGGCCCCTTGGCAAATATTGAATGAGAATGGAGTGATTCTTTTGCCCGTTCTTCAGGGATACCTCATTATTGGCCATCGAGCATGCTGCGATTGGGTGAGCTCTGCCAATTTCACTTTTGCCTGCGTTCTTACTTTTTGAGCTGAATGCGATGCAGGTACTCCTTTCCTCTACAATTTAATGTGTTATACGATCTGCCACGCACAATTCGGGATCTCTTCGCCTCTAGATATGGCGTCCATCACACTCTGATGGCTCAGCCGGCGAGAACATGAAGTTTTTTCGCAGTTGAGAAGCGACCATTTCGGCCTATTTCCATCCGACCATCAAAGAACTTTGACATCTCAGTCACAAGTTAATCAGCCTACGCACTCAATCGCAGCCACGCCTTTCCCATTTGTCGTGCCCAGCATCACTGTTGGTCCCAACGACCAGGTTCCGTTCCAGCCGAAGAATGCTCCCTGCCTATTCTTACGTTGTCCACACGCCAGAGGCCGTTTTCGTACACCAACGATCTAGAAACCCTGACTTGGATGTGGTCTCATGATGTGCCGCGAGCATTATTGTGACATAGGCTCCTGTACGTCCTCCTATTAACACGTCACTTACCCGTCAGAAACAGCATCAAGGACCCCCACAACGCTTCGGACATGGTTACATCAGCTGTGTGGTTCTACCATCAGGCCTCGTTCGTCCTGCCTTCGCAGTTCTCTGGGACGATCCGGACGAACATCGAGACATTGTCCAAAATCAGGTCACGTGCCATCTCCGGAAAGTTGCCTATCCTGGAAAAGTATGTGAGTTTCTGAGCCCCTCCACCTAAATCGATCGATCGTAACCGCTCAGCGTAAACATCCCATTCTCATACAAGTGTCTCGGTTTCTGTATGGCCTCGATCTCACCCAGGCCCACCTTTACCTCGCTTCCTCGTCTTTTTTTCCCTCTTTCCTCCTCCCATCCTCGCACACTGAAACATTGCGCGATTTATGTGCAATGCCTACTGTACAGAAAATGCGTTATCATCCTGTTCCAAAGCTCTATCATGCCACACTGCAGACTACATTCTGCGGTGTTGATCATGCGATGTCCACCACAGATGACCCCATACACCAATATCTTGGCATTAAATATGCTTCCATACCTGCCCGGTTCCGCCAGTCGAAGCTGCAGACGTCGTATCCGCCCGTCGTCGATGCTTCAGCTCATGGGTTCGTTTAGCCTTCATCACTTTTCTCACACTTTGCCCTCAATCTAAGTTCGCGCCTTTCAGTCCAATATGTCCACAACCCAATCACAACACAAAATCAGCCGAAGAGGAACTCATCGGACTCGCAGAAGAGGATATACCCAAGCAGTTCTTACAGAGCGATGAATTCGAGTGCTTGAACCTAAACATCACTTGTCCCGCCGGACTGACGCTGCAGTCCCGCGTGCCTGTCATGCTGTGGGTTCACGGGTATGTTCTGTGCACACATTACGTGCTTCTTCCTCACCTCATCTTCACTGATGTAGTGGTGGCGATAGAGGCTCAGGTTCCAGCTGGTTGTACGACGCAGGCCCCCTTGTCCGCAAAAGTTTGCATATAGGCAAGCCAGTGATTATTGTCACATTCAAGTGAGCCCCCGGTCTTCTGGCACTTCACATCTTTGCGGCCTCTGACAGTTTGATGAACGCGACTTCAGCTTCCGCCTAGGGCTGTTTGGCTTCGCTTCGAGCCCCATGATCCGGGAAGATAATGAAGCTGCGGGAGACGTTGGTGTCGGCAATTATGGCAAGTTGCTTTTCGATCTAGCATACGGATCCGTGTATGAACGCCGGCTGATTCATGAAAACAGGTCTCCGTGACCAACGAAAAGCCATGGAATGGTTACACAACTACATCGGTGATTTCGGTGGTGATTATGGAAACATCACCGTCTTCGGTGAATCCTCGGGCGGCGCCGACATCCTCTGCCATCTGCTCTCTGCGGACAATCAGTCCAGGCCCATGTTTCAGCGCGCCATCGTGCAAAGCGCTATTCTTGAACACAACTTTCCTGACGTTACGAGCGCTGGTTGGCATCTCTCTAGGATCCTCTCTGCGCTGCACATCTCGAACCTGGAACAACTTCGGTCAATAGACGCAGAAAAGCTGGCAAATGTCAGCCTATCCATCCGAGCCATCGATGATGGGACGTTCTTCCGACAAGAGTGGAAAGACTTCTTCGTCAAGCAAGACGCACACAAGCATCATCACCTGCACATCAAAGACCACCTTAAGCGGGCGTCGCGAAGCCGATCATGCCTGCGGGGTATACGTTCGCCTTCACGGACGCCGGCACTTGCGCTGCCTGCGAACCTTCAGCCACTCATCATTGGCGATTGCGCCTCTGATTCGATGCTCTGGTCGCTTGCTGTGTCCCTGTGGACAGCGCCTGCTGCAGTCCGCCGGATAAAGGCTGTATGTCAGTCATTAACGAAAGCGAGCAGCGTCCTGCGTGCGTACGACATTTCATCGTACACTCCAGATGAAGAGATCATGGACCGTGTCCTGGAGCTCGTGAATGACGCTCGCGTAGCATGGCCGACAGAATGCGTGGCGCAGAGTGCGAAACGCGAACGGGGCGGACATGGCGTATGGCGGTATGTGTTCGACCAGGAAGGACCCTCACGAGGAGTCCCGCACCACGCTGCAGATCTTATATACCTATGGGACACAGTGCCGCTGCCGGAATCGGCGCAGCCCTCATCTCACTGCCGCAGTAACTTCTACGATGGTTCATACGAGGAATCGGACGACGAGGATCTCGGATACCCACCCGTGATACAGGAAGACGAGGAGTGGACGACCACGGTCGTGGACGAGTGGTCGTACGCCCGGGTGCGTGACACGATGCAGGAGCGGTGGATATCTTTTGCCCATGGGGAGGCGCCGTGGAGAGAAGACAAGGTGTTCGTATTTGGGCCGGAGGGCGAGACTGGCGAAAGGTCAACTTGTATATTTGAGGGGAGAAGGAGGAAGGAGATGTGGAAGGAGGCGTTGGAGCCGCTGGGCATGCAGCTTGTGCAGAAGGTCGGCGTAGAGCTGAGCAGAGGTCCCCCGGTTCCCCATGGCGATGAAAAGTGCAGATTCTGAGCAGTCCTTTTCTCTCGTCCGGGGAATCATTTCTTTTGTCGCATTTGTTGTTCATGTATAGGTCATTGCATTGTAGTTCATAGTAATTTGTAACATATCCACCACACATGCTTTCTTCGATCGATGTCTTCCCTGAACATGAACTGATACGGACGTCTGTTGATACTGTAGTATGAAGACTAGGAGAAAGAGGTAAACACAGTTGTAAGTACTCTACATAATAGCACTGAAACGTACTTGGAGGGAGGTATAACTCAGTGCACTGGCAGGTGCAATACTTGAGATCTGGGAGATAGCCGATGTCATTACCAGATAGGCATTTCGGAGCTTCGTAAAAAATCAGGAAAGAAGAACAAACAACGATACAACGAGATGAGAGCAAATAATTATACAGACAGCACGAGGAGGATTCAGAGACCGCGATAGAAATAGAAGCCCACGAAACAGTCGTAAAAAGGAGGGGAAAAAGAAAAAGATATGGATATTATTGGTCCGCTTTAGCACCCGCTTTCTGTCGTCTAGTTCTCGCCTGAAGAAAGAAACTAATTAAGAACACGAATAACACCCAGAGGGAAAGATAATAACGAACTTTTGCCCTGGTCCTGGCCCCGCGACCCAGTTTTTCCTCGACATCTTCCTCCTCCCCATCAGGTTCAGACGTTGGCTTAGGCTCCTCTTCCTGAACGGCGTCGCTCGAATTGCCGTCTGATGGCTCGTCTTCCGATTCATCCTCATCATCTGAATTCCATTTCTTCTTGACGCGTGTTCGCCTGGCGGAAAACACATCAAGCAACTGCTGATTATCGTGATGATAAAGCGCGGACTTAGCATGCCCATTTGCCTTAGCGGCGGGAGGTGCCTTCCGCTTTGCCGGAATCTTGCGTTCTTTCTTTTCCTGCAGGGTGGACGTTAGACCAGAAAGTCGTGAAAGATACATTGACCGTGCTACCTTCGCATGTGCAGGTTTCGAAAGATCAGCCACCCATGCAATAGTTTCCTCTGGGAGGAATACCGTTTTCATAATCTGTTTCCACAACGGTCATTCAATCGCCACCCATCTTAGTATTGATTCTGCAACTCACTTTCTTCGCTGCCTCAGGGTTTGGTAATGGCCGCAAGATATCAGCCGGAAGTCGTACTTTTCCAGGGTAGCTTTGGATACTCCACGACCGTGTGCTGGCGTAGGATTTGATCAACTCTTGCGCCAGCTCACAAACCACATATAGATTCTGCAGAGGAACAACACGTCGTTAGCAGATGTTCCATCCGTTCATCCTCCTTGCTTGCCTCGGTATGTGTATGAGATTCAGCATCCCGCACGGTTTTCCCTTTCAAAGCGAGATGGAAGAGCAGCGAAACCGTTTCGGAGGTGGCGATGAGGCTGAGGTAGAACTGGATATATCTGTCAAGCAGAAAAGATGACATTAGGCTTAGCAAGGAGCTAGCGGATACGACGAACTTTGCGATATCAAGCAGATCCTCGTGGTTCTTGCTGAAATCAGGATGATGCGCAAGGAGATGCAGCAGGCGTATGAAGATTATCTCGAGATTCTCGGACCTTACGCCTATTATGAAATTTATTTTTTGCTTTTCTTTCGTGTGCACGGAAACATACTGGGTTTCATTTTCTTCAAGGCTCCCGTGACATATGAAGATGCCTGGATGCAAATATTCAGCACCTTGATGTCAATCTGAGACACAATCACTGACCATAGCTTTGATATCACTCTCAGGATCATGCACCGTGAGGAAGGGGATGACGTTGTACCGGGGTGGAAGTTTTCGGGGTTGGAGGAGGGATATTAGTTTGGTTAGGAATATTATTCGGACATTGTAACACGAATCCTGGGATATAATTAGCACCAGCACCGTACATATTTAACGAGGGCCCACCAACCTGAACAGTGACAGCCAACCGCAAAAACTTTGGTGCTATTGCATTTGCGTAGGTCTCCACAGTTGAAAGATGGAGCAGAGACACTGCAGCCTGCAGCCGCATGCGGGACATGACTTTCGGGCTGGAAACAAGGCCTCAGACAGCGGGAAAAAAAGAGCACAAGCCAGGACACACTCTTCATTAGCATCCCCAGTAAATGATCCATTATGTTCCAGAATTGTCGCGAACATTTTCAACGCCGGACTCGCTATTTCCAATCCCTTGTCCGACGAAGCGTGTGCCAGACTTCGATTCCGACATACTTTGAGAGAAAGAATCTTGGCTCGCAGAGTTGGCGAAACGTCGTCGTCCGACACCCATTCTTCATCCACGTCCATGTCGTTCTTCGCAGGCGTGCCGTCAGCCTACTTGGGACGCACGAAATTGAAGTCAAAGAAAAAAGAGGACGTACTGGGTCTGGAAGGCTTGGTACCATGAGCACTTGTTTCAGGAGGAATGCCGTAATAATGTCGCTTTGACTCTCGAACGCCTCTGGCAGGAGTCTTGCGAACTGGGCAAGTACCGCGATGCGCGCGACAAGCATTTCTTCAGAGGTTTCTGGAAGTTCTTCTGCGATGGTCTAGCAAAAAATATCGTCAATGTGCTGGCATTCGATCGAGAAAAAGGTACATCACCTTGACGATTCCTGAACAAACATTGAGATCCCCCGAGGCAGCAAGTACCCGAGCGGCGAATTTCGCACGTCGCTCGGTCGCCTGCAGGGCAAAACGCACAATACGTTCGTGTGTCCGCCTTTAATCGCAACGCCATTACAATCAGGAGCCAAGTTGCAAAATCGGAGAGACCCACCTGTCCATCGGAACCAGCTTATTATCCCACTGAACCACCCCCGCCAGTGCATGCAGACATGTCTCCACCAACATCGGGCTCTTCTCGTCCGCAATAGCCTTCGTGAGCTCGCTAACGTGGGACTGATATAATGCAGGTGAGTGCTTCGACACGTAAGTCAGAAGAAGCTGGGCATGTGTGGCGGCAATGTGCGAAGCGCTGGCGGGGGAGCCATGGTCCTTCTGCATACGCTTCATGAGTGTGGGAATGGATGATTGGTTCAGGATCCGGAAACTGGAGCGGCGAAGGAAGATCGCGAGTGTTGTTGCTTGGCTAGCGGATTGTTGCTCCATTCGACGCTGAAATTCATTCTGTGTGGCGCGGAGATTGGAATTAAAAAATTGTTGCTTTTGACTTTTACGTGACGAAAGGGCTACACACTGTGGCTTTCACCAAGGCCTTCAGGTCCGTTTGTGGATCCATGCAAGTCTTCAGGAGTTTGTATAACCGGCCCTCATTCAGTTTAGCAAAGGCTTGGAGATCTTCAAGAGCCCTGAAAGGATCAGGGAATGTGCCTTTGTGGTAGTTTAGACCTTATATCTGAAAAATGGTAGAAACCACCTACTAGCGATATGTTTAGTCAGCTGCTCAAGCCTCTGCGTGATTTGTTCTTCGTTCTCATCAATAACTCCACCCTGAGGGCATAGGTAAGACGATGCTGGAAGACAAGAAGGCATACTTGACGGACATTGTTCTTGATACAAGCATCGAGGAAGTGATCAAATACAGTTGGGCGCCTGGAAGGAAACATTATCAGAAAGGTGAACAGAGCCTCGCTGGAAGCCATGAACCTACACTTGGTTCGTATTGGACAGCAGTAAAATCGCGTTGATCGATTTTCCATCAAGGTATCTCATGGTGAGAAGCAACCTATCCGTCCAGGCGACTTCATCGATTTCACCACCTTTGGAGGTGGATAGTGTCGTGGATGAAGGCAAAGGTAGGATGTATTCCATGACGATCTGTTCGACCAGTGCCCTTGAGGGATAGTAAGAATGAGATTATAAAGAGCCTTAGAATATAAGTTTAGGTCCCACCTGACTTCCAAACTTGTGCTGACCATCTTCAATATTTCATTGGGTATCCAAGAGAACTGTTTTACCGCCAGAGGTTCATTGTTTTCACTGATACTATTGTGAGAAGAGACAGAATTAAGAACCAGAGTTGAACGCACATTTCTGGGTATGCTAGGCTGTATAGCTTTCCGAGGCTCGTAAGAGCTTCGACGCGAACAGATTGCTGGATAGATCGTCAGAAAGATCAAGCAACAGATCAAAATTCTAAGATTACCCTTTTGTCTGCCCCCCGCTCGGCGATAGCGTGTAGCTGGGTATCTGCTACATGATGTAGTGCCGTTTCGTAGTCAAGTTGGCCGTAGACTTTGCACACAGCTGCGCGGACCTTTTCATCTGGATCGAGAAGCTTTGAATGTAGAGATTCTATGAAGGGATTAGGCTACTGCATAAATATCTCATCCAAACTCACCGTCAATCACGTCCCTCTGTTCAAAAAGGTTCACAATCAGACCCCGCGTCGCCTCGACAAATTTAATCCGCACTGAGGCGGCTTTGTCATTCTTGCGCTGAATCCAAACATTCCACGTCGCTGGATACTTTTTGACCAACTCTGCACCTCCCTTGTCTGCAAACATCTCTCCCAACACCTGGGTTGCAATCAGCCGGAGGGTTGTTTCCTCCACACGGAGCTCTTCTTCCAGCTGGGGTATTACACTGTGTAGTAGGCCGGGACATGAGTGGTTGAGGCGTTTTATGAGTTCGTGCGCGGAGCGGATTTCGTTAAAGTCTTCCTCATCTCGGGAGTTTGCAACGATGATGTCGGTGAAATGTTGGCAGACATGTCGTTGGAGCTTATCGGCGGTGGCGTTGCAGACTTGGACTGCTAATCTATATCCAGCTTGTTCGATACGCTGTATAGGTAATGAATGCTTGTATCAGGATCGTTATTCGCAAGTGTGTCGACGGGAATAAGCAACAGCACGAAAGATGCGACTAGCGAGGACAAAGCAGCCCCGACGATTGATGTGCACACAATCTGAATAGTTATGGAGAAACATACCGTGTTGTTGTCCATGAACTGTGATAGTATTGTCTCCAGCACCTCCGTCGGTAAGACCTGGCACTCATCGATAAGGGCAACGAGGATATCGACCATGAACATTTCTATCTTCTTCGGCAGGTCACGTCGAATGAGGTTGAAGAAGTCGCGAAAGATCTCGGTCATGAGTTCCTCTGCTGTCGGCAAGTCACAAACTAGGACGACGCTCTTCACGGTAGACAAGCTCTCCAGTAGATGAAAGTACTCATTGTAGTACGAGGAATCCGCGCCTTTGAGACCAGTGGTGAGCTGTCGAAAGAAGAATTGGAAGATGTCTCGTAGTTCGGCTTGAGTATATGGTGCATCGGGGGCATAGAGCCTGAGTATGTCCGCAAGGCAACAGGCCGCGTATGCCTTGACCCCTCGGTCCTTGTGAAGAAGGATAGATGTGTTGACGAGCTCCTTGCGTGCAAGACCGAGAGAATTGACGTCGACAAGCTCCTGATCGAGGGCAGCAAGTTCCGTGTGGAGTGTCTTGAGCTTCTTGAGCAGCGCGTCGGTCGAGAGACCCTTTCCCAGCAGCTTTTCGTGGAATGCCAACTTTTTCTTGGGCGAAGCCTGGCCGCCGTGGCGAGTCTGAGCCACCATCGTGTGAGTAGAACGTTCGGGGAAGGAGAACAAGAAGCGCGCTCGCCGTGAGCACGCGTTGTTTGCCTTTGTGTTGACCACTCTCAACACTTTTTGTGGACTGAACCCGATAGCATCCAGATCCAGCCTGCTCTTATGTCCAAAGTTCTTGCAACTCCTGCGAAAAGGATCCTGCCATCGAAAGAGGCCAGTCTTTTCAAGGAGCTTCTGACTCTGTACGAGACTAGACAACTCAAGAAAGCTCAGAAGACCGCTGATCAGATCCTCAAGAAACTTCCCGAGCATGGCGGTACGAATGGTCTCGTCTATACACAAGCCATTGTGACTGACTATTTGTCTAGAAACATTATGTATGAAGGGTCTTGTTCTGACTCATATGGGAAAGCGGGAAGAAGGCATTGAGCTGGTGAAGAAGGGTGTCCGGCTCGACTTGACGTCGCACATCTGCTGGCATGTATTCGGTCTTATTCAAAAGGGAGAGAAGAATTACGAGGAGGCATTGAAGTCATATACACAAGCCCTGCGCTTCGATAAAGTGCGTTTGTGCCCGAAGAGCACGGCAATATACCTGATTCGGCATGGGTGTAGGAAAACTTGAATATCTTGCGTGATGCGGCCCAACTGCAAACACAACTACGACTATACGAAGCCCTCATAGACACACGGCATACTCTTCTGAAGCTCCGGCCTACACTTCGCCAGCATTGGATTGCCTTGGCGGTCGCGTACCATCTAAACGGGAACCTTGTGGAAGCTAAAAAGACGCTGGAACACTATGAACGAACGTTAAAAGTATGCATGATACCCATACCAATCGATATCATCCTAATCTTATGTTTAGAATATCCCGCCCTATGATGTTGAGCATTCTGAGACACTCCTTTATCATATCCACCTCCTTGAAGAGATGGGAGACCTCTCTGATGCACTTGCATTGCTCGATGTGAACGCAAAGTCTCGTTCAATAGTCGATCGTACAGCTATAATGGAGATTCGAGGTAAGCGCTCCTTCCATTCTGCAATTCCGCCATCCTCTGACCCTCTCCAGCTCGCCTCCTGACAAAACTCGAATCGGACGAGGCCGAACACGCATGGCGCGTGCTAATTGAGCATAACCCAGACTGCTACGATTATTTCGGGGGCTATCTCTCAAATCAAGGTCTTTCCCTTGGTAAGCCCCGGTCCACCTTCTTCCATGAACGCGATCTTATATCCGAGCAGACATACCAAGCACTGACGCCTTGACGATCCTACGCGAATTCTCTGAACAACTCCCGAAAGCTGCCGCACCACGGCGAATAGCCCTATCAATCGCAACACGCGACGACTTCCGCGAACTCGTCAAACCCTACCTCCTATCCGGGTTAACCAAGGGCGTGCCCTCCCTCTTCGTCGATATCAAGTCTCTTTATAGAGACGACTCGAAGCGACAGATAGTGGAAGAGATCGTGGAAGCCGCACGCGCTGACTTCTCCCCCGATTCCAACTCACCATCATCCTCATCAGCCTTATCAGCTTCCACCGAGCCTACGACCTACCTGTGGACACTCTACTTCCTTGCACAGCACTACTCATATCTCTCTCGTCATGCGCTCGCGCTCTCCACCATCGAGGTCGCCCTAGCCCATACCCCCACCCTGCCGGAGCTTCATACATGTAAAGCCCGCACGCTCAAACGCGCAGGCGACCCATACGGAGCTGCACGGTGTGTGGATGAGTCGCGGCTCTTGGACGGCCAGGACCGGTTCCTTAACACCAAGTGCGCGAAGTATTTGCTCCGAGCCGGGTTGGTTGAAGAGGCTAGCTCGATTCTTGGGCTGTTCACCAAGGTGCTCATTTCTATTTGACTTTCTCTGTGGTTGTCACATCAATCTAAATGATACGTGATCAGAAAGACGCAGCAAGCCCTGGTGCGGACCTCGAGGACATGCAGTCGCTGTTGTATCTTCTTGAGGAGGCGGATGCGCATTATCGGAATGGGAAGCTAAACCTTGCCTTGAAGAAGTATTTGGCTGTCCAGAAGGTGCGTTGCCTATTGTCTTCAGTTTCCTGATTTCCAGCTGTTGATCTCATTGCCCTCTCCCAGATATTCAACGAGATTGAAGATGATCAGTACGACTTCCATGGGTATAACTTGCGCAAATTCACTATCAACATTTACTTGAAGTAATCCTCCTGACCTTCATAATGCAGCATGGCCTCCTAAACATTATCTGTCAGGTTGGTCAAATGGGAAGATCGACTGCGTTCGCATCCTGCGTATGTCAAAGCAGCCCTCTCAGCATCACAGGTGGGCTTTTCATTTCCGTGAACCAGTTAACCAACATAACAATGTACAGATATATGTCTCCGTCCACGACGATCCCTCAATCGCCACGGCTGCTTCTTCATCAAGTATGCTCAGCATCACCTCA
>JABCKG010000039.1:0-32245 GCA_018851835.1 Hypsizygus ulmarius | reverse complement strand
ATGGAAGCTGTAGAGGAAGAGGGTGGATGAGATCTAGAATCATAGAACGATTCCCGGTGTAAAAACTCACTCCCATGAAAGCCATCCATCAATTGGACGCCCTGATGAAGGTCAAAGTGTAAATGACGGTGAGCGACTATCAGTGAAAGACTAGACACACATTATGGTAGCTTCCCTCAGGATACGTGACAAACGTGTCGTTCCAGACACCATAGTGCTAATCAATTGGGGGTATGGAGTTCAGATAGATTGACAAGTATGGAACGTGAAATATGTACGAACCTGATGTCCCATATTCCGAGCCAGGATCTCATAATCAAAGGTATAACCTGAAAAGAACACAAGGCGCAATTCAGGATGAAAAAGCTGTAGCACATGGTGCAATTGCAAGATAGTCCACTGAGCGTACCTTTAGGATAGAAGATCTCAATGACGGTCGATCGCCGAGATCGAGGCATCCACAGCTGGTGCTGCAAAGGGCCAACGAAGCGTCATCAGTGTCAGATGGTCCCAAAATAGTAGAATGCAGATTCATATCTTACCGTCAAGCCATTTCCATGAACGCCGAGAATGACCTTCAGACGCAAGAACGTATAGGGAAAGCAAAGCAAACGCGTAAGTGATTCATGAAGCCAATCATCCGAAGGAATGTCGAAAAAGTAGGCTCACCGTACTTCTCGCGGCGACCTCTATCTGGTCCCTCAAGCTTATTGTTTCCATTTGTACTACGCGAACCTCACATACGCCCTCCGCTTCGAGCTCCATTAGCGCTTGGACGAGCCCCTCATGGTCCTTCTCTGCGAGCCTCCGCCCACCGCCCTGCCTAGAGATGTATGTGACGACCGGCTTCTTCGGTATGGGGCGCATCAACTCATCCTTTTCGGTACCATTTTCGACGTCAGGCACATAACCCAAAATGTTTTGAACTAGAGACTGTCGGATAGGAGCCCAGAAGTCGGGTGGTGCATCGACAGCCATCGCTCCCGCGATCATCTTGAACCATCTTGAACCGTACGGGCTGTATTCGGGAACTTAGTCAGAGTTGAAGATAAGCTGGGTGTGACCTCGACCCACTGAAGATGTGCCGCATAGCGGTTTATGAGCATGGCTCGTTCAAATACAACAGTGGTGTTGAGTTTCACCAGATCTTGCCAGAAATGGGGATGACTCTATGGAGGCATGGGGAAAGGCAGCCCGCATGAGGGGACCATCGACTCCTGCCCGATCCCGCCACGCTCCCTGCTCCGAAAACTGTTGCAATTTCAGATCCCACAATATCTAAGGTGCTAACGTCTAACTGCTCACTGGCATCAGAAAACGTGCAGGGAATTGCACAGGAGGTGGCGACTGAGTATCCGATTGAGTATTCAAGGTCGACAGGATCCGCCATAGGCCCAGGATTATTTCGCCCCACCAGTGATAGAAGTGCTTTTTAGATTGTTGTTGAATGCCAGTTTTCTGCACTAAAAACCGAGACGCGGTGCACTCACATGCATAAACTGGGGGGGATCGTAAATGATGACAGACAGGTCCTGGATTTTCATGGCATCCTCTCCAAGGACGCGTTTGCCTTCCTCGAAGTCTATAAACTGCAGCTCCTATCATGAATATGAGCTGTAGGACGACTTCAGCTCATTTTAACAGTGACTCACCTGGTCCGTTGGCTCCAGATTGCCCGATTCCAAATTCACCGGTCGGGAAATGAGATACCGTCTTGGAGGGAAACTGGTCACATTTGAAGTGAGCACATAGAAGATACCGTTTTTGAGGTACAGATAGTTCAAGACTGTAAATCCAGGAACATGTGTACCCTGTGCGATCGTGGTGAAGGTGTCTATGCGGACTGAGGCCTCGTTGCGCTGTGGTTGCACGTCTGAAATGGTTTTGAACTTGAGCTTGAAGGCCGACGGAACGTTCCTCATGATATTTTCGGCGTTTAGCATGCCAATGTAGTATGACCACAGAATCGTGACCGATGCGAGTACGGCGAGAATGCTCAAGCAGAGGACTCGTTCACGACGAAACGAGATCATGGCAGATACTGAGAAGGAGAGAATTAGCTAAGGCCCCCTGGTAGAGTTATCAAGCATTGCGCGTCTATTGACGGATAACATGTTCGAGATGACAGTGGCCAACCGTTTGAGATGAATGTTGCCATATAAGAATGGTAGTGACCATGTACATAAGTAGTATACATACTGATCCACGATCTTGACAAATGTTAGCTCAGGCATAATCCGGGGTCCTGCTCAGGCCTAGGTCTGACAGAAGTTGTGAGAGATGATGTCCCAAAAACGTCACGAAAACGGCAGCAAAATCGCAAAAATGGTCCCAAGATTGATGAAATTTCACCTATCCCATGGCGTCCTGGGGCGCCTCAAAATGTCGTCAGGCAGCGGGTCAAGAGTCGATATATACGTATTTCCTATGGTACAGTACCTTCAATCGACTAGGCGTCTTGAAGCTGACGAGTAATGCAATAGAAATATGTTTTATAGAAGCAATACGCGCTGTATGCATTGGTACTAGCAAATACTGAAAAGTATATATGATCAGAGATTTCAAAGTCAACAGGTGTTTGAGGAGCGCTTGTAGAACACGAGTGACATAAAAGAAGTATAAAGGTACATAGGTTTAACGCGTCCGCCCAAGAGGAAGTATTATATGATCAGTTGTGGTTCAGGTTAGTGACTCATCTCTATATCCAGGTCGTCATCTTTTCTTCTCGCCTCATCCAACTCCTCCACGTCGCTCCAGCTGAACAGTTCCTCTTCTGGCATATCCTCAAAGTCCGCGAGCGCTGCCCTTCGTACGCATTCCTCCGCATACGCCTGCAACTCTTCATCTTCCAGGTCGACCGGCGTGAGTTCAGCATGGGGTGGTTCGCGCCGACTAGACGAGGGGCCTGTGTGTGCATTGTGGGATGCTGTTACGATGTCTCAGGATCAATATGTGGGAGGAATCAAGAGGATGGACAAACCAACGAGCTCGTGCTCCCATTCGTCAACATTTTCCATGTCAGGGTCAAAGGATGACCCAACTTCATGGGCGTATGAGACACGGTACGAATGGTTTTCCTTTCGGTTTGCATTCTCCATAATTCTGCGGAACAACTAACATTTATTGAGCTCCAAAATTCCCAAAAACACTGATATCCACATACCTCGTCATGCATTATGGTCTCATCGTCCTCCTCGTCGTCTTCATCCATAGTCTCATCAAAACCATCACTGCTGGCCTCACTCGCATACCTCCTCCCTCTAACTGCCTTCGCCCTTGCCCTCGCTGCCCTCTCAAAACATCTGGCCTTAAACTTCTCCCTTAGGAAGGCTTTCTGCGGGTCATCCGCAAACGACGTTCCACCACCACTTTCACTGCCAAACACTGACCCACCGCTAGAGCTTATAGACCGGGAATTCTGATGTGTACGAGACGAAGAGGCGACAGGTGTACTGGGTGTTCGCTGCTTGAACTGGAGACGGCGACGCGCTGCCACAGGAGACGGCTTTCTGGGGGTGCTGGGTAAGGCGAGCGGTGAGGAGTTCAGAGGGCGGTAGTTTGGTCCATGGTACGTGTGCTGTGATGCAGGTGTTGAAGGATAATGCAGGAGATTTGGACTTTGCATTGGGTGGAGGAGCACAGGAGAGACCATTGGTAAACAAGAATTTAACGCGTTCCGTCACATTTGTGTGAATCAACGTGACATTGTTGCGTGACGGTTCCCGATGTCCGATACCGACGCGTTTCAAATTTCAATAAGCACAAATGTGCTACATACAGTAGCTCATGGAAGGAAAGCATAAAATCATGGAAAAAGGCGAGAAAGCCGTTCAGGCGTATGATTTATGCATACAAGCCAAATATAAATATGACAATAACTGAAGTCTACCAACCCTTCCGTTGACCAGCAAGTCATCTGCTTGTAACCTGAATCTCATAATCTAATTATTTCATTGTCAGCATTACTGAACGTGACATCATACAGACAGCAGCTCACCATAAGCAACAGATCCAGCACCTTCGTGCTTACAACCACAGTTGCCATTGACACCGGGAGTCGTGCCGTGTGTAATCGACAGTGACTCCGCAGCTCCCGAAAAGTCCGTGCCCACGCGTATATCCATATCCGTGAATGTAGACACGACCTGCGCTGTGCCATTCAGAGAAGCGGCTCGCGTGAAAGTGTCGCCTGCTGGACGGTTAAGACGCGGGTCCCGGAGATTCAGCATAAGCCGGGAAATCATGATTGAGGATATACTGCGTGAACACAGGGTGAGGTTTACTTTATGCAAGACGAGCTTTAGTAGGACCTACACGTTTGTAAATGTTGTGGCGACTCCTTTGGTGAACAACTACGTTATGCGTGCGGTTAGCTGAGTTCCGTGATCTTTTAATGCAAGTTCTGCACATACACCGCCATACTAAAGAACGAAAATAAGTACAGGCTACTTCCATCCAGAATATAAGAATAGAACAACTGACTGCAAATGTTAAAATATTAGCAAGGTTAGACGCAATCATCACACTGCAAATACACAAGTAAAATCCGTCATCATTCACATAACCCACACCAACATAAAGGAACACTTGCCAGAAATAGATCGATCCTGCAGGAAGCCAAGGATTCACAAAGAGGGCGTATACGTTAGAGTAGGTAGAGGTAAAGAACATTCCGACACACCATCGCGAAGCATAAGTGTCAGTAAATTCATCCCGGTCTTCCGGCGCAAGCCCACGGACTTATACACCGTCATCACAAAAACCAGCGTGTCGAAAACTAGCATACCGCCCCATGCCATTGCCAATCCTACAGTATCACACATTCGGTGACGTTCAGTAACATTATAGTTGGGAATATATTTTGTACGTACGCATAGCCCTGAGATACGCGTGTCAGGTTGAGCTGGTGAAAATATCCAGGAGTATGAAGCAGACGCACGCAAAGCGAGATAGAGCCACTGGGCATCCAATGGGTAAGAAAAAAAACTCCTTTTTGTGAAGTTGACCTTTGCCAGATACGATACACCACTACCAAGTCAGAATTGGATGATGTCAACACAAAGCACATGGTGTTAAAAATATGCCTTACGCAAGCAACGCCCACTGCAGAAAACGCGACACCGAGAAACAGACCCAGAATGCGCAGACTTCGGTCGTATAGCGCGTACATACGCATGATTAACATTGCTGTAAAGGGAGGAAGGGAAAATGGCAGTTAGCACAGTGATGGACGTCACAACATTGACATACTCGAGACCAAAACCTGCACACATACGGCGAAGTACTGATGGAAGGTTTGAAGATGTCGACACCTGGATGGATGATGATATGACAATTTCAGCACATGCGGATTGATCGGGTTTGGAGAAATCAGATACGGGAAGGTGGAACTCACATCTAACATACAGACAAGATATGCGCATGAGTTCTTCATGTATCAATAACAGAGAACACTCACAGGCACTTTATCACCTCGCCCATTGAGGTCCCAAAAGTACTCAATCAACACAGGCACATGCCCTAAGAGCGTGAAATATCGATTAAATAGGAAGAACATGGACGCCCATGTCCAAAGCGTGCGTCTGCCAGCCCTCCAAAATCGCTCGACTTCGGCCGAGAACGTGAGAAGGTATTCGTGAACAAGAAGCGCTGTGAGGAATGAAATAAGAAAGAAAGGGCAGATCAGTAACTGAGAGTAACTCAGAAGTGCGATAAGGTGGTAATCAATGCGAATGAATGAGACTGTCATATTCTGCAGATATGCAGAGATGACGGGAAGCTTCAGGCGAAGGAGAATGAAGCAACTCACTAAAAGAGATGAGCGCGAGGTAGAGGTTCACATTTCTGTTTGATTCCTATAGCAATCTCCAACGAGCAAGCAAAAAGAAGGAAGCGGCGCACAGGCTTTCAACGTCACTCGGTGTCAATATCAGCCTTTCTGCCAGGTCTTGAACAGAATTCATATGGGTTTTCCTTTCCGAATTATGTGCGTCGTCAAAGTCTAAACACGCAGTCCTAGTCCTACGTCGATGATTGCATCGTGGAGCTAGAGGTTGTGTGGAGGGAATTATGAGGCAAAGACAAAGTGAAGGAAGCGGTCAATAGGAAGCTTTGGTTCTAGCGACATTCTCGCATCGCAGCGACTCCAAATCCGGGGCTCTGATGCAACCCAGATCAGCAACGTATCCATGGGTGAAGCTCTATGGCCTCATATGGCGCGCCGGTGGACTTGTGGCGGATGGGGGAGTCCTCCACCGGTTTCGAATTCTGCATCATCATTGGGTAGAAGTTTGATCAGTGATCTGCGTAACTGCTTCTATCTTTGTTTCTTTTCTTGCACTCTCTTTCAGGACATTTTCAGAATCTAGATACTAGAGAAAGCGTAAGCCATCCGAGAAGCTCGTTATTGCAAGTTACATATCATGCCGTTCACTGATGGATGGTTCTTAAAGATGATACGACAGTCATACTATCAAAGTATCACATACTATGGCTTTGACTCGCCACTAGTTTAGCAAGGTCAGACTGCATGCGTTGCTGACAGTATGGCGCACATGTTGAAGCCTCACAGAAAAAAATGCCCAATGGCATGCATGGTGGTTCCGAGGAGATTAGAGATTAGCGATTAACGTTCAGTGGTGGACATGTTCGATCAGGTTCAACGACCGATCAGATCATGATTGGGAGCCCCGATATGAGAGACGACTGGAAGATCCACAAGACATCATGATGATAATCGATTATTGGCAAACGGTGGCTTGTGAAAGCGATTTGATACAGCCCTTTAAGTACATATATGAGGACGGACGAGTCTTGACAATCAGGCAAAAGAGAATGAACAAGGTAATGTATGAAAGTAACTATTGATATCATATGCATGTACCAAAAATGTAATTACTTTGAGTTCAGCGATCAACGATAAGAATCAGGTTATGTGAATACTCTGATGCTTTGAAAGCACAAGCCATCTTGATCACAAAGCACATGAAAGCCTATGAAAGCCCACGATCAAACCTTCTCTAGCCAAACCTCTCACATGCGGTATTCCCCACCACTCGCCCAGAACCCCCTCAACGCAATCCTGAACCATTGTTACTCAACAGCCCTATTGCTGCAACCGTGAAGAACTGTTCCATCCAAGACCAACACTCAACACTGATATAATAAAAAGCATTATACAAATTGAAAATGCACCGACTTTGGAGTTGGATATGATCCCGAAGAAGTATTCTCAGTGACCTTGCTGCTGTTGGCTTTTCGCGGCACCATAGCACTTATTGGTCTCGACGACCCACGTGTCTTGTGCGTCTTTTCTGACCAGAGCAATGGTGAGTTCCATTCTGCGAGAATCTGATTTATGAAAGGTCTCCGTCTCGGCGTTTCAGCAGATTTGTTGAGACTGCTGGGTGGGGCAGCCACGGCCATGGAAGGCGGGGAACGGGGTTGGTCATGGATTTGAAGCCTGTAGGAAAATTGGCAAAGAACTTGGGTGGCGGATCTTTGAGTACGTCCACCGTCACGGATTCGTGATCTGGATTCCGATAACGCCGAAGGAGGATCGACATAGATCGACATCAATCCCAACGAAGAACATCATGTCATTGTCATGAACAGTCGACATGCGGACGAGGTGGTATCAATACGCAGACGAAGTAGAATCAGCACGCAGACGAGTAGAATGCTCCAATTCCAAAAGAAACCAGTTCATAGTCCATAAGCACAATCAAGTGAC
Source organism: Hypsizygus ulmarius (assembly GCA_018851835.1). NCBI lineage: Eukaryota > Fungi > Basidiomycota > Agaricomycetes > Agaricales > Lyophyllaceae > Hypsizygus > Hypsizygus ulmarius. The sequence goes on along the minus strand of JABCKG010000039.1, from coordinate 24,513 downwards.
TGCAGGTATATGAAACAAGCTAGTCCAAAAACAACAGTTCTAACGGAAAGGTAGCAATCATAGTAATACTTAGCATCAAAACACAAACCCACCACTTTCCATCCACGTCTCTTACTCCCATCTCCACCACTACCCAATACCACCACATCATTAAACCCCCTACAACACTCAAACCCTACGACACTCAACCCCCGTTCAACTAAAGGAACAGCCCCGCGCCCATACCCGCGACAAACACGACGCTCCCGAGCACGCTCGACAGCGAAAGGCCGAGTGCGGTGGCAGCGTTGTTGCCGCTCGTGTTGGTGGAATTGGTCGAGCCGGAGGGAGCGGCACCGCTGTCGGAGGAAGTGGGCGAGCTTACGGCTGTAGTGGTCGGGTAAGGGGAGCCGAAGGCTTTGATCTCGAATTCTTCAGAGGTGGCGAAGACCTGTGGGGTTGGGGATGTTAGATTTCTGAGTGTAGGTAGAGCATGAAATGGGGCAAGAAAAGGAAGGAAAGGAGAGAGAGGAATAGAGACCAGAAATCGGGATATGTCGGAAGGTATTGTGGGGATGAGGGAAAAGAGGCGGAAGAATACGCACATCAGTTACGTTGAGGATATTCGCGAACTGGATGGTGTATCCGAGGGCAGCGGGCTGGTCGACTTGGAATGGGGTGAGCAGCTTGGAGCAGTCGAAATTGTTTTGGACACCGATGATGGCGATAGGGGATGTCAGGACATTCTGGTCCTACACGACGTTATTCCCAATTAGCGATTGCTAACATTTTAAGACCGGTAGAAGGCTATTACTGACTTTATTGGCGACCCTGTAGAAGTAGGATAAGTGTTTGGTGTAAGGAGTGACGTGGAAATAGGGAGGGGCCTACAGAATGGTGAACGATTCATGGGGCGGCGAATCTTGGCAGGTCCAGGAAACAACGTTCTGAGATTTAGCAACTAAAGAAACAGGAGTGTCAGTAAAATTGTATACCAGAAAAGATGTCTCAAACATACCCCACCAGGTCTCCGAGTTAGGGGTCGTGATGCTGAACTCGGCCGCGGCGACGGCGAAAAGGGCTGCAACGGTGGAGGCGAGGGCGAGACGGACCATTGTGTTCAAGCTTGAGGGTAGGGAGGGATAAATGAGTGTGAGGGGGTTATAAGAAGCGGGGCTTGATTGAACTGGAACAATCAACAAGGACGAGACTGACCAGCCGGAAGAAAGGTCAGCCACGAGGCTCGGGAGGAATGCACGGCGATACCCGGCCGCCGTCATATCACTTCAAAGTTCGTCATGTCGCCGTCGGGCTCTTGCTGATATCGAGCCTGTGCTTGACCTCCTAACATCTCCAATTCAGTTGGTCGTTGAACAGAATGGTATGAGTTCTGTCGCTACGTCGATCTAGGAAGTTACAGCAGAAGCTCGATTTGCGTGGCTTCGGTTCCTCCGATGTAAGTACCTCCTGATGGGATTCGTATGACGCGACAAAACACGCGTATCCCTCCCTAGGACACACGTTGGCAGTGCACAGGGACTTCATGAACATCATCGGACTGCGAGCGCTTCAATATCACTTCATGTTTTTCCTGTTTGTCATATGCGGCTCGAATGAATACATTCTGCGTGCAATTGAACCCAATTGCAGCAGTTCGACAACGAAACGCTGGTACTGTGTCACGATATCCTCTTGTGGCCGCCGAAGACCTCACGACCTCGGATGTCCGGCAAGGAGACGACACGTTTCCCAAAATAGCACCTCGGATGTGCTCGAAATGGAAACTGGATGACCGTATCTGGACGTCGGGCTGCCCGGTATAGACTGGCGTGCTTCTTATTTAGGGCGTCGCGCGTCGTCGCGGTCGAAAATCTGTTCGCTCTCGAATATTCCGCCGATATGTCACATGGGGCGTGCAGAATTGGGGAATATAAACAACGGCGACAGGATCGAGGCACCTTTCGCTCCTTCCTTCCTACTTCCATCTTGTTGCCCCGCAATCACTCCTTGCCCCAGCCGCGCTATTCTTTTTTTCTAAGGTTATTTGATATTTGCTATTTGATTTATAACGTACCTTGTACGCAATCCGCCGTCAACCCACTTCCGATTCTCGACTGCGTTACCAAATCCGAACCGACTCGTCTATTCCGTCTTCTGTACTCTTAGCTATCATGGCCCATTCTCCAGCTACCCCGCCTCGTTCCGTCGCTTTTTCGCCCACCCTTCCCCCGCTGCCCGATTCCCCATTGTCGTCCAAATCTCTCTCGCCGCCTATTACGTTTTCGTTCCAGAGTCCGCAGTCTTTGAACTCTTCACAGTCCATGCCTCGTTCTGTAACTGCATCTCCCTCATCCTCGCACTACCAGTCGACATCCGCTAGCCCAAATACGAGCACGCGGTCAAGGGAGGCACGCAGGCATCAAGAAATGACCGACGAGGACTCTGACTCGTCCGATGTCGAGATATACCTCTCTTCGCTTGGCCTCGATGATTCTCTTACTTCACAACGCCCGCATCTCCCTACCAGTTCGTCACTTCCGTCACTTCCAGCACGTCATTACCAAACTAACATTGTAACAGACAGCATTCCTGAGCCAGACGAATCGCCCATTCTCCCTTCACTGCCAAGCCACACAGGAACAGCGCTACAGGCCCATACGCAACTTAGTCCTCCATCCTCGCCTCTTCAGCTTCCGCCTGCCCCGGCCCAGCAAACCATCCCTCTTCCTGATGTCAGCATCACCGGCAATGGGGACGCGATTGACAAAGGCTTTAATCGCCAAATGCAAAAGCAGTCCTTAATCTTCTATCCAAAGTCTCATGGGATACAGCCGCCTAGTCATGGTACTACAGTTCTCTCGGAGCATCCGGCCGGTACTTCAGAACGCGCTAGATCTGGTTCTATCTCTACGTCTACTTCTGCTGCTTTTGATGCGGATACGGACAAGACCCCGAATGTGTATATAAACGGTCTGCCTCCCCATTTTCCCGAGGATCAGTTGTTTGCGCTCGCTGCTCCGTTTGGTGCGGTTCGTAGTGTTAGGACGTTTACGAGGCATGTCAGGGATAACGAGAGCGGTTATGGGTTCGTGCTGTGAGTCATCTTTTTTTATTTATGATTTCTATTGTTCTCTCTTTTTCTTCCTTTCCGCGAGATGGATTGCTGATTTTGTTTGTGATGGCATATAGATTTGAAGCGGTTGAATCAGCGGAGAAATGCATACTTTCGCTGAGACGCTATCGGAACCTGCATCCTACGTTCTCCAAGGTAAATAATTCTCTTTCACGTTTCACTGGCCCTCGTTTATGATTTACTCCCTCTACAGCAAGCGCATAAGATCCCTGGCTCATATTCCCAGCTTAACCTGCACCTCGAGAACAACACCCCACCTGGCTCCGTGTCTGCCTCGTCTTTCGCTGGATGGGAACAGGAGCATGGCAAGGATGCGGGCGAGGACGCGTCGTTCAAGGCGAAGATGGAGGCGCTGCATGATGTGACAAGTACGAATTTGTACATGGAGGGGTAAGTTCATGTTTCGATCTCTCCACCTCCGTCTTGGATTGTACATATATGCTAACATTACTTCCTCTTTTTTAGGCTTCCGCTGAGCATAGACGAGCCGGTAAGAATAGCTCTTGTTCTGGTATTCGAATTTCCCTTGTCTCATTGCGTTTGTGGCCTTGTTGTATTATGGTAGACCCTTTCTGCGCTTGTCTCCCCTCACCGGATCAACAGCAGCCGCTTCTTCCAGACCCGGCTCAGCAATCCTCCCCGTATCATCGCCTTCGTTCGGTGTGTCCTTCCCTCCATTCGTCGCATTATGGCATTGACGAGGATGTAATTGATATCATGGCAGATTCGAAACACGCGCTGGCGCGGAAGAAATTGTCGAACGTCTGCATGGGCGTATGGTGCGTGGGTGGAACGACACTGGGAGTAGAATATCAGTGCGGTTTGCCGATACCGCTGAGCAACGCGAGCTGAGGGTTAGTCGTATTCGTTTCCTCGATAATCTGACGCGCATATACTCAATCTTCGAGCAGCGTCAGGAACGGATGAACAAGGAAGGCGAGCAGTCCCCGGCGCGGATTACAATAGCGCAAGCGGCGCTGCTCAACCTGCACGGGCAGGACCTGCGTAACGCCTCCCCCTCGCCTGCGCTGTCAGGAAATAGCCCGTTGCCTCCTCTTATGCTTGATCGCCGTCTTCCCCATTCACACTCCTCCTCGCATTCGCTGGGACAGCATCACTCCCTCTCCCACTCCCACTCCCACAGCAGCAATAGCCTTATCTCACACCCGCACCCACACGCTCACCCAGACTTCACGCGCATGCATACTCACACCCCTCCCTTCGCCGTCGATTATAACCTCCGACCTTCGTACAGCTCTTCCTCTAGGACGCAGACTCCCAGCCCGTATCACGGACATGCTTCTCTGACCTTACCACATGCTCATTCCCATGCTTCGTTGTCTGTCCCACATCCCCATCCACATGCCCATAGTTCCATGCCGCATCCCTCGCACCCGCTGCAGCTTCCGCCACCTTTGAACGTAATACCGAGGAGGGATGGGCCAGAATGGCACAAGGACGGGCTATACCGCGACGGAGGAGTTCATCATGCGTGCGCATGCCCAGGCGGAGCACCTTAGTGGCGGCATGGGATCCAATGGTAACTCCGGTGGCAATGCCGAGTACGCGCAGAGACGGCGCCCACCGCCGCTGGATCTTGGTATGAGACGTCGGCGGGACAGCGATGCGTCTGCGAGCGTCGGGGTAGGGATGCGTGGGTATCGGGCGCAGGGCGCGGCTCTTAATGTTGGACTTGGCGGAACTGCGAATTTGAATATGAAAGCGGGAATGGGGCTGATGAGCGAGGAGGACTTCCATTCTGCCGGCGTTGGTGGAAGGGGCGACGAATTCGGTGCTTCTCACCCGCAGCAGCAGCAGGGTGCAAAGAATACCCATAACCATCGGATTCACCCTGCGCATGTCAATGCGCGGTTGGCGGGCCGCGATCATGGGGCCGCACAGAGTCAGCAGCATCAACTGCATCACCAGCAGACGCAAGGGCCGCCGCTTTCTCAGATTTCGCAGCATGCACTATCCCCGTCGATGGCGAGCCCCGCCATTCCTCAGCAGCAGCAGCATTACCAGCAGGCACACCTGCGCTCCTCGACGCTTCCGCCGCTTCGTACGACACCATCCTCCGCAGCTGCGAACCAGCGGCACTATCAACACAGCAGCATGAGCGTTCCGACTTCGACTTCTACTTTGAACAATGTTTCCGGCAACAGCAATACCACGAATGCTATGAAGATCAATATCAATACCAATACCAGCAACGGCAACAATACCAGTAACAATAATGTGTACCATCCGCCTCGTACTTCCTCTTCGTCCCAGCACCAGCACAACAGTAATAGCAACAGAAACAGCCTCATTATGAACAAGAACAGTAATAGCAACAGCAACAGTGGCGCGAATATGAACACGAACAATAATGGCGACGCCGCGATTAGCATATATGACAGCGCAGGCGCTGGGGAAGACGCCATCTCCGCCTCCGTCACGTCCGCCGTTGGGAATATCCATTACGACTCTCAGGCTAAGGCACTACAACACGCACAGCACCAACAGCACCTCCTTCACCAGCAGCAGAAGAAGAAACACCACAACGCCAGCAGTAACTTTTATCAGTACGAACACAACCAGTCCCAGTCCTTGTCCCCGTCGCTTGTGTCCCCCGCGCTCACGTACTCTTCGCAAACGCACACGCCGTCGACGTTGAGCCCTGCGACGCCGTTCTTTGGCTCGTTTGGCAGCCAGACGGAGGGGTTTGAGGGGGCCGATGTTATGCCTACGCCTTCGTCGATGCAGCCGAAGCAGGGACCGTTTGAGGGGAAGAAGATTAGGACGGGGAGTCATTGATTCGGTGTGTACATGCTGCTCTTGTTCTACGGAGAGCTCGTTTCTTCCGTTCTTCTTTGCGGGGGCTCAGTTCTTCTTGGCCTTCGGTCTTTCCATTCTACTAGCAGACTCCCTTGGATTTTTGGGAGAGCCCCCATCACGGACGACGTTTTCAGATAATTTGATTCGCCGTGTTGAGCATTGATGTGTATCACGACCCCTTCACTAGCTATATGTCGTGATTTTTCGAGATATTTGGACAACCCCCTCTCGCCCTTTCCCTCAATCGTTACAGTCGAGTAGTTTTCTTCCTGTACCAACATTCGGTTATGCTAGCTATAGGTAGTTAGAGATTTGCGATTCGCCATGATGAAATGAACAATTAGCTATGATTATTGTAATACTCTGTAGGTCTCTTTGACGTTGTAATAACCTACCAAATGCATTATGCACCAGTCGAGGATTAGATGTCGCGCAGAGTATGAACTTGATAGAATAAGTATCGTATCCTAGCCATTGTCGAGCTCCCCGCTCCATAGCGTATCCAACTCGATGTCAGTGATTGTCGGATAGGGTATTAATCTGCTACTGGAGTCGAGCTGTAGGTGTGGGTGAGTGGAGGTGGAGTATATTCCGAGATGGGTGGCTTCGTGCAGGTTGAGCATTAGCCGCGACATCATTGCGGCTGCTATACTGTGAGTGGAGGAGTGGCTTGGATGAGGTCGGGAATTCAAAAAAAAAAAGGCGAAGCATGATCTAGCCTGTTAGGTCCTAACACGTACCTGCTTGCGAATGTGGAGAGACCTCCTTTCAGATATGGCTGTTGTCGGGGATGGGCGATTGTCAGGAGCTGAGAAGCGAGAGAGTGAAGTTTTCACGTACCCCACATACCTGGATATCAGAGAGAAAGTGGGATTAGAAATGTTGCTTTGAAACACATTAGGATACCGACATGAAATGTTATAATATTCGCTAGGTTCGCAAGGCCAATAACACTTTCCCCAGATGTCAGTCAGCGAAACCCCATTCCATCTTGACAACATCCAGCACTCACACAAAGTACAGCGCACCTTTATGGTACGAAAGGAATGTCAAACACTCATTGCGGTGGAGCAGAGGATGGCATACGCACCATCTCTGAATATCAGTCTTACCATAGGGATACCCACACGACCGCCATGACTGCGCCTCGTCTCCCACGTCTTTAACACAGTGAGAATGAAAAGCATCGTGTCGTATGCAAAAAGCACCGTCCACGCGCCTGCCAGGCCTGCGGAAGCACGTATCCATACCGTGTCTCAAAGGCAGGTGGAAAAACAAAGCGACATACGGAGTGCTCTAAAGGTGAGGTGAAAAGAGATTCATGTAGACCACTTGCACGTATGTTGGATGATATATGATGAACTTACGTTCCACGCGTCAAGCCGATGTGACATCCCGGGCCTTGTTCTGACGGGGCACTCTTCTGGCCAAATAAAAGGTACTGAATGAGAAAACCGGCAATAAATGTAAGACTTCCAAGGGAGGACTGTAATCAGGCGCAGATAACTCACACCAGCAACTGTGCCGAAAACGACACCACTACACAACAAGAGAACGATGATTCGGGTCGAACGGCCGTATAACGCAGATATTCGCAAAGAAAGTAGGTCTGGATAGTCTCTTGGCATTGTTCGGTAGATGGAGTTCTGGAAGACACCTACAACACACGAGGACTGAATTCGAGACAAGCAGTACCTGGCGAGCGACATTATATCGCTTGCAGCTATGACGAGACATCAGCAAGCTATATTCATTAACAGATAGAGAATCGCTGGTTAAACCTCTGTGGAATAGTATGTAAGACGTGTCATTCATGAACCCAAGGAACAAAAAGACACACTTTGTATGATAAATTCGTGAAGTTAAGAATAGTGATCACAATATTCGCGAAGAATGCAAAGTAACGGTTCAGGAGAAACAAGTACGTGCTTCGTGTCTTTGGGCGCATCCATAGGTATTCATATTCACTGCCTATTCTCTATTAGACAGAAGGTGTAGGAATATATGCATGGCGCATAACTACCGAAGGTGATCAAGTGGTCGTAGAACAAAAGCGCTGATAGTCATGTTATTCTGGTACATTCCAAATCAACCGAGAATTTTGGGAACGCACAGACGCCGACTACGTGAAGATTGTCATGGATTAAACTATAATATAGAGTATTAGCCTGCTATCGGTGCGGTAAAAGCTTAAGATGAAGACGACTCACATTTGTATTGTCGTTGATCTTAGAAAGTGGCCGGGCGGTGAGCAACGAAGGTCGAGCGGGCCTTCGTAACACGATGGGGAAGGGGGAACTTGAGGTTCGGGATCATCAATTGCTTGATATAAGGTCGGCGAACATCGTCAGACTTCTCGATCTCGACCACGCGGATGATCTAAAGGGCAGAGGAAGGTCAAGAAACGGAAAAGAATATAAGTACAAGGGAACGCACGTGGATCGACCGGAAGCGGGCACGGTGCCTGGCGGCCATATCCTGGTAGAGGCTCTTGACAGCGTCAGCCCGGGAGAGGTCACGGAACTCCTTGTACATGTTGTGTGTTCCAGAGCGAGAGTCGTAGCGGATCCAGATGCCGAAGTTCTTGACCTTCAAGGGCTTCTTTTCGTGGATCTACAGAAATGTCAGCAATCCCATTCCGCCTGCCTCTTGAGGGCTGCAAGGGATATCATAATACACACAACATTGACACCAATGATTTCGCCATTGGCCTTCTTGACCTTTTTGAGCTGCCTGAGGAACTATGAGATGTGCCAAAACATAAATTTGCGAAGTGTGCCCACCTAAGGAAGTACCAGAAGCGGGACTTTGCGACAACTTCGTTGGGGGCGAAGATGCGCATGCGGTAGATTTTGGGTGTTGGCTCAGCCTCCGTAGGGAGATGGCGTCCCACGACCTGGAATTCTTGGAGGCCCATTCTGCAAGAGACATGAAATTAGATTTCGTCCAACAAAGTGCATCCCAACACCCCGACACCCATCCACCCGAATCCATTTGAATTTCGAGACGAAATCGTTCCAGATGGCAGATAACACGTCTATAGGTCTCGTATCGGAGATTCAGAGGTACTCACATTGTCGATTGGCGTTGTCTTGAGGGGTTGAGGCTCTGTCGTGTCGGTTGTTCTACCAAATTCGTAGTATTTGGACATATTGGCTGGGGGCTTCGATGCTCGGCATCTCGGCAACAGGTGCATCGCCACCATCTTCTCCTTCACTTGGCCAATTGCAACAGTAATCACTCTCCACTATTTAAACTACTTACTGAACGTAGTTGTGAAGAATCCTGCAGCACTCATGATCACAAGAACGGATGTTACAATGATGTATTGATACAAATGGTGGTAACTGCAAAGAAGAAAACATTCGACGCCAGGAAAGGAAGAGCCTCAGATGTCTGTCTGCCCTCAACCAATGGCCATATCTGTCACATCTGAAACGGCACCAGCTCCAGTGGGTTGTCCCTTCGGTCGCATTGAAAAGATAACATCTTTGATGACTTGTGCGATGAGTCCATGCTGAGCCTCCACGGCAATTCTCGTACTAAAAGGAACATAAGACTAGGACCAGGAAGCGCAATTATAATTGAGGTGTACCTGTCCTTCACGCTCTTAGCCAGTTGACTCTCTTCCTTCTTCTTCTCCTCTTTCTCCTTTCCCTGTGAAGAAGGGAGGTCATAATCAGTCCAACTGTTGGGAATAAGTGCCACAGCCACGCACTTTGTTTGCCCCATTCGTCGCTTCTTTCTCCTTGAGAGCGGGCGCAACTGCCCGCGTTGAGGAGACTGAACCTTGAGCTTTCAACAACTTCTGGTGTAGATCAGCCAGCTGGGATACTGAATATGCCCTGTTCTACTCTCAATGCATCAGACTCGGCACCCATAGAATACATGTTGCAAGTACGTACGGAAATGAGGGGGCTCTGGCTGAGTGTGTTCACCCAGTACTTGTTCCAAAGCAAAGCAAGGAGCTCGTTATCCAGACTCGATTTGAAGATCTCCACATCGACCTGATAATACTGGTTCGCATGCACACCAAAGTCCTCAATCTTACTTAACGGGATCGACTGGTATTCGGATGCCGATACGTTGGGAGGTGTGTAGTTTTCAGGGTACGTTCTGAATGCGCCGATGTCGACTTTCCCTGCAGATATAGTGCGGTTGGGGTCGATCTAGAAACTCAATGGATACAGGAATTCTAATTCGCAAACTTAGTGCACTCACGACAACGGCAACGAATGGATCTTGGAATTTCTGGTTGGTTATCTGGGTATTGACGTCGATGCCAGATAACCAGCATCCATAGCCTGGATGTGAGTGATACCACCCAATCGCATTTTCCAACCTACCAGCCTATTGCGATACAGGACTTAAGTGGATAGGTCCCATAGCTAAAAGATACGCACCTTCTCGCTGCCCTGGATGTATTCCACCATGTATTCGTTCGCCTCACTCGCTGCATTAACGCGCGTTTCAGTTCCCTGCACTGGCAGCGCAAAGGAATCCATGACCACGAGCGAATCCCCCATAACCTTCCCCTGCATTAGCCCCATAATCTCGTGTGGCACGCCCGACCGTGCGTGTATAACCTGCGTAAGATTGGTTATTTGTGCAATAAGGATGCGGAGTGGCGCGAGTAGATCTCGAACGATTTACCATCTTGATGAGCGCGACTGCAGAAATCTTGCATGATTTAAAGTAGTGTGGGCTTCAAATAAAGCGTTAGTGATTCACGGCTAGGGCTCTAAGGGGTGAGCTGGACATACTCCTTGGTCCAAGGTGCTTCCCTATTGATTCGCTTGTTGGCTTCGACATCGAAGCGATAGATCTCGTGACGATGTCAATACAAAAACTGGGATCGACCTTGACAGCGACCCCTTTCATTCCGGTATTCGTTTTCAATCGGAGCCGTTGGCCCGTATATGAATCCAACTCGCGCAGTAAATCGACATGGCAAAGTAAGTGACTGGAATAAGTCCACTTCCCATGCTCACATGAGGAGCGAAGATAATATCAAGCCTGGACATGACGTAGATAACCTCGACCCTTCTTCCTTCACATAAAATTTGTGCCATGCTGGGATCATCAGCGACCAAGCCAATTCATAGTTTCTCTACCATGGGTGTATTTCATGCATTATACGGGAGACGCATCAAATGCATTCAAGTTCTGCTGCAAAGCATACTAGAATGGCTTCCTGACCCAGAAAGCATAGTTACAGTTCGTAGCGGCCCATGCATTACGCGGAGCGAGGATCCATCTCGCTTGAAGAGGATGGTAGATAAGTCCGCGAATCTCTGCTTCCGTGCGAAGTGGAGACTCGGGGGAAGAATGGGGTGATATCCAAGGTCTTGACAATTGGGAGCTCTCCGGGGCTTCCGGCGACTCCGGTTGGATATTCGAAGAGGAATGGTACTTTTGGAAGAACGAGACAAGTTCCGAAGGGTTGACGAATTTTGAGTACGTGTGGGTTCCCTGGGATACTCTGCGAAGCACGTCTTCGGCGAGTAGTATGGTGAGGAAGTAGGAAAGGGGTGTGCGAGCTATTGTGGAAAGAAACAGGTGGCCTCCCGGCTGTTGCGCGGTGTCAGACGGGGTCCGTCGTACCATATTGAAAATTTCCGTTACTCACTTTTAGCAGCTCAGCGCACGTAGAAAGGAATGATGCAGGGTTGTCGACATGTTCGAGGACTTCCATTGAGCATACGACATCGTATCGTTTCGGCGACGCGATCAGAGTTTCCGCCGGCGCGTGAACATAGGAGAGTTGATCAAGTTTGGGGTCTGCGGATCCGTGTAGCTTTGCTATCGCGATGTTCGACTCGGAGCCATCAATCCCTACGGTATTAGCACCAAGGCGCGAGAGACTCTGTAGAGTTCTATTGGCTGGAGCAATGGGATTGACTGCTACTGAACTCACCTCCGACAAAAGCCCACCACCACATCCAACATCCAGAACATCCAGACCACGAAGAACATTCGTTGAAGATGACGCTTCCTCTCCTTTCTCTTCCCGAGAGACCTCGAGCAACTTTTCACGGATGAACCGGACTCGGACAGGGTTCATCTTGTGCAAAAAGCTGAATTCTCCTTGTTCATCCCACCATTGTGACGATAGGCGCGAGAAATGGGCGATTTCTAATGCATTTATGGATCCTGGGCCAGCCGCAATGTGTATATGTCGATGTAGGTTGCGGACAACATTGGAGAGGGGCATGTTGGCGGTTGGCGCGTGACCATTTGCATTGACGAAATTGAGTAACTCAGTAAGTAAGTGAAACCTGTTGCCCTGATTCCGCCCGACTAGCATGTTCATGTGGAAATTTGCAGGCGGCATGCCCTCCTTTCATATGCTCTTCCGAAATGTTTCGATTGTCGCGATTAGGACATAAAAGATTTACAACTCTCCGTCTTCTTGTATTCAAGCTTCCAAGGAGTCCGAGCTCGAGATTATAGTCACTACACTGGACATCCGGAGGGTTCTGGCCTTTTCTTAGCCTGCAACTCTGCAGAGATATAGGACCATCGTTTCCACGCAACCTGTCACATGTCAATGCCCTAGCTGTTCGTGATGGCATGATGCACATACTATACTTCCGCTACATCAGTGATCATGGTCACGAATAGAATATACAAGCTACATGGCATCTTGTCATTAACCGCTGCTCCCAGTTGCCATTTCCTTCCTTTCCACTCGTTACCATTATAGCATTTTATTCATTCGTTCCGTCCTTTAGCAGCTAACGGCTTCTGGAAAGTCATTTTCTAAAGCAGGTTTAATCACTTTCAAGCGCACGCGTGCCAGGTTGCTAAATACAAGGCGATTGTCACGAAAATCATATCGCGTTCATCATGGATGGTTGTGAGCGTCTACTACTTTCGCAATGTGGCATGCATGTCTACTTAGCATTTATATGTTAAAGATTATTATCCGAGCCATAGCTTGGTGCAAGCATTCATTGCCCTCCAAATCATTGGGGGCGCAGCCTTCGTTCTTATCGTTCTCTCAGCATTTGTCGCTCAGCGCCGTTGCGGAAGCAGACATCCAACCTTCTTCAGTTTTTGCTTTTCATGGATCGTCTTTTGTATTTCTTATGCTCTGCTGTCCTTTGCTGGTCAGCAGGTCGCTGTACCAGATCCTGATCATGGCCTTTGTGTCGTGCAGTCTGCTCTTGTGTATGCTGCACCACCGTTGTGAGTGGAAGATCTCTGCGATAATGTCGTTGATTAACGGTGAAGTACATTTGTCAGAGCTGGTTCTGCCACTGTGTCTCTTGTCACGCACGTGAGGTTGTTGAAGCTCGCGCCGTTCCTCTAACCAATTGCTTCCAATGCAGCTGATGCTAAACATTCTCTCCGCGCTTTCTGAGTCGCCAGTGAAGCGGAGATCATCTATGATATCTGTGATGGTCGGTCTTGAATCGTTCCGTCCTGTTATTCTACTCACTATTTGATGCTGTTGAAGCTCACCATTACTCCTTGGATCACATGGGTTGCTGTTTTAGTTGGCGTTCTGTTGGTCAGTGCGGGTTGGTTCTTTGCTTCGTTGATATTAACGATCTAGTTTTAGTTTGGCCTTCACCACCCAGACCTTGTGAGTTTATCGCCGAACGGAACATTTTGCGCTCTCGTTAAAACCAATCTGTGAGTCGTCTACTTTCTGCTTTGTATTACGTTGTCTCATCTATGCCTACATGCGTTCTAGCCCAAAGTTAACTTCGGTGTGGGCAACAATAGCGTCGACCGTGCTATTCTTTCAGGAAGGTCGGTGCGAGTCGCATTTGCTGTTGAATACTCTTCAACCACGAGAATTCCAGTTGTCATTGGCGTTCTCTTGTGCCGAAATCGCGATATAATTTCTGGATTCAGCCAATCTATCGCCATGGCTATTCGAATCGGAATTTTCACGGTAATGGGTATCGCTGCCATCGCGTGCGCCATGTATTGTACTCCATGGTTTCCCTCTTGACATATCCTCTCCAGCGTCGCACTTGTTTTCACGATAACCGAGAAGCGTGGAGTGCAATTCGACATCCTTCTTGCTTCAAGTAAGTAATAAAATGATTATAGGGGAAGTGTTTCGTTTCCTAATGCCTTGATCCCAGTCCCACTTTCTGCAGCCATCATATTCGGGAGTCAACGGGTGTGTAAACCTTTGAGTCCTTTGTTCACATAAGTTCATCTAATCGCTACAAATCCAGGATCTCCTTCGTGTGTGGATGTTTTGGAAGCCATACAACTCAGCGTCAGGGCAACGCAGTGAACAATCTGAGGTCCTAAGCACCATAGTTTCCTCACAGATGGTCTTTTCGGCTCCGCGTCATCCTTCTTCGACCGAAAACCATCATGTATGACATCTGATCCTTCATTTCCTCTCCAACGTGTTCCCGCTGTATTCGCCAGGCTGAGGATGGCGGGTGAAAGCGCCAATATCGAGGTTGAATACTGCCCGTTCTTTGTAAAAGTCACAGATTTTTCTACGAGGACGATTGAAAGTGACTCAAACGGTCGAACCTGCTCGGCTTTTATTTCTTTTAGCAGAACCTTGGACCATGGACGTCTATTGCCTTGAAGCTTGAAGGCCGGTACGTTGATAAGTAGCACGCTGTGTGGGCTTCAAGTGTTGGGAGCTTTGCAGCACTCGCTTTGCAGATACATTTAGTTTACTTACTCCCCTGGACAATACCCCATGAACTCTACTACGCTGCCGTTCATTTCCGCAGTACCAATATTTTATCGATGTAGCTTTTGTACAGACTTTCTTTTCAAGTGCGCATATCCGGTAGTACTTAAGGAGATGCCGTGGACCGCGGGCCAAGTTGCCGACTCGGAGAATGAAAAAAGGACGGACTCTCCACCTACTCTTTCTCGGCCCGATACAACTTGAAACTCAGCCCCAACTCAACCCAATGGCAAATCATGCTCGCAGCCTTGCCGCAGCCCGACACATCCCGTCTTCCCAGTAGCAAGTCTGATCAGACTGATGATGAGCGTGGATCAAGGTTCCCAGCCCGAATCGACACACTTTACCCTATCGTTCGACCCCGCGGCTCCAAAAAAATGTTCAGTACGGGGGTGCAGCCACCCTCTGGACCCCGGAACGAACACAAAGATGTGCGAGGCGTGCAGAGGGAGGCATCGGATATACGCCAGCACGAAACGCGCGAGGCGGAAGCTCGAGAAGGCGGCGGCGCTGGGGATGGGAAAGGGTGGAGAGCACATGGATGCGAGCGAAGGTGCCAGTCCTAGTGCGGGCGCTCTGAGTGTACCTGGAACAGAGCACCGGGGATGGAGTTCGACATCAGGTCATTCTGCGCCGCCGACGTGGGATAACACTGCCATTGACCCCCAGCTCTTCGCTGAGCCCCATTCAGCTGCGCCGTCGGCGGGGTCGATGAACCATCTTATGCCGTTCTCACAGACGTTCTCGTATCCTCCGAGTTCGAGCTCGGAATTGGCGGGTGCGCTCACGCTGCCTGCATCTGCTGCCAGCAACAGCCAGATGTCTGTATATGTAGAGCAGGAAGAGGAGGAAGAGAGCAGCAGTGGTGAGAGTGGCTCGGATGGAGAGGAACATGATGTTTCTGCGATGTTGCATGACGCAGATGATATACACTCGTTGACCGTCGAAGGATCAGGTGAACTGCGACCGTGTTCGGTCAAAGGTTGCAGAGCCATGATTCCAGGTCTGCAACACTACTCGTATCGTGTGCTTTGGTTGACACTACACTTTTAGCCTCGTACACGTTCAAAATGTGCCCCCCGTGCCGCGTGCGCTACCGTACGTACGGAAACACGAAACGCGCAAAGTGGAAAGCCGAGCGCGAGGCGTTCGACCGCGAGTTGTCTGAGCTACGGGTCCGCGAGGACGAAAGGAGAAGAATGGCGGGTGAGAAGGTAATGTGTCTCCTGCTACTCAAAGTCGAATTGCTCTCATCGCATTTGGAATTCAGCCGCTCTCGGAAAGCCCAGAGGAACTGCGGGCATGGGAACTCTCCATCCTCGACGAGGAGGTGCCCCTTCCCCCCGAGTTTGCGCTGCTCGGGATCAATCCAGATGGAACGAGCACCAACACGCATATAAGCGCGCAGACAGCTGCGGCGCTGATGAAGATGATGGATGGCGAGCGAGGCAAAATCATACCTGACTCTCCTGATAATATTCACGCGTTGCCGATGCGTACGTTTTGTTTCTCATATCCTTGGTAGTGCACAACATTGATTCCTCGCGGCAGCCATAACGCTCCCCGCGCGCATGTGCACCGTCTCGCATTGCCATAGGCTGCTCCCGGGTGTGTACCGCTACAAGCGCTGCGAGCAGCACCGTCTGCAGAATCGGTACCACGGCCGGCTGAAGCGCGCTAGGGAGATCGTGGCGAAGGTGGAGGGGGATGAGGCGGTCAAGGATGGGGAGGAAGGCGAGAATGGGAGCGGTAAGCAAAAGCTGAGGAAGAAAAAGCCGAGGAAGGAGGGAAAGGATGCTAAGAAAGAAGGTGGGGAAGGTGGGGATGGGGACGGGGAACAAAGGAAGGGCGCGGATAGAGAGGAGGGTGGGGCGGAGGGTGGTGAGGGGAAGTTGAGGAATAAAGACAAGGTATGAGATCCCTATATGCGTGTCCACCTAGACCATTCAACCTTTCACGATAACAGTCGCAAAGAACCAACACCCTGTGCCACACGGACGAGTGCCACAACCTCATGATGCCCGGCGTGCGGTGGCGCCACTGCGAGCTGTGTCGGGCACGCGAGCGCGAGTGGAAGCGGGAGAAGAGGGAGCTGGAGGAGAGCGCAAAGAAAGAGGTAGAGAGGTTGAGGGAGGTGGTGAGGTTGATGGAGGCGGGGGTTATTCCGACTGGGACGGCTGCTGCTGCTGCAAGTGGGAGTGGAAGTTCCAAGGAACCTCAGTCTCAGCAGGGTGAGAAGTACGGTGAAGGAGGGGCGGTGACTAACGGGGACGTCGAGGACGGTCATGACCAGCCTCCTCCCATGCCTGAAAATCACGCTTCACCTGCCAGTGTTACGCCAGTCCCCGACACTCGGCCGGCGCTTACCACTAACAGCAACCCATTCTTCTCTCTGACTTCGGCGTACAACAGCAATGATGCCTCTGGAACCTTCCAAAGCGTCTTCCGCGCCAATCCCGATCCCGATGCCAATCCCAACCCGGACGCCAGTAGCAACACCACAATCAACGCGCCGCCCACCATCTCTACCTTCCCTGCCAACCCAAACGCGGCTCTTACTTCAATTACCAACTCCAATGGCGATGGCTGTGGGGAAGCGAAACAAGCACAGGTGACGTCTGGTACTGAGGCCCAGATGACTTTCAGGGCGTACGAGCCTTATGCGAAGCCGCAGACGGCCTCGGAGCGGTTGCTTGCGCTGAACCCGGACCTGTCATTGCAGGTGTTTAAGGATCTGCTTTTGCCACAGAAGGAGCGAAAGGTGTTTTTATTTTTTGTCCTGCATTCCGCTTTCCTTCTCTATATTTTTCAAGTCTCTTTGGCTAAACAATCTTCTCATCTCACCAGGCAAATACTGGCCTCGTCGGCCCGTCCTCGTACCATGTGTACCGAAGCAAACCCGTGGAAATTGCACGCGAGCCACCTGTCTTCGTGCCGACTGTCCCACAGACCCCGGAGTTCGTCTATCAGCCTCCAGCTAAAAAGCAGCGTGTGACGCCACAGCCTATGCAGGGCGATGGGGATTTGGCTGGTGCTGATGCTGGAGGTGGCGGCAGTGGCGTGGCTTCTGGCTCTGGTTCAGGAACGAGCCCTATGAGTACGACAATGACTCCTGCTCCAGGTCCTGCTGTATCGAATGCCCCGACGCCGGCCGCATCCCCTCCATCTACCGTCATCCCCCGTCAACGCAGATCTCGAGTCAGCCGCCCGGCCATGTCGCCTCCTGCCGACGCACCACCGAAACCCACCCGTTCGTATCCCACTGCTCCAGCCCCAGCCCCAGCGCTGGCACCTCAGCAGAGTATCCCGCCATATTCGTACACACAGTATACGTACCCTTATTATATGTCCTCCCTGTATGGCCTGCAACCGCCTTATCCTATGCCAGG
Source organism: Hypsizygus ulmarius (assembly GCA_018851835.1). Lineage (NCBI taxonomy): Eukaryota > Fungi > Basidiomycota > Agaricomycetes > Agaricales > Lyophyllaceae > Hypsizygus > Hypsizygus ulmarius. The sequence continues at coordinate 6,512 of JABCKG010000039.1, read as the reverse complement.
ACGTTCCTCCTATTCGTCTTCGTATACCCTACCCACCTCCGCCTCGTCTTCATCTGCAACAACCATGTACCCACCACCGCCGACAAATCCCTACCAATATCCGTACCAGCCATACGGGTATCCGTCCTACACACCACCGCAACCTCTGCCGGGTTATGGATACCTCCCGCCGCCGCGATACACGCCTGGTGTAGATGGTGTGGGTGCAGCTGGTGTGACGTCGTATGGGATGGGGATGGCGCCCGGCTATGGGTATGGGTATGGGTACCCACAGCCTGCTGCCACCTTGAAGGATCCTGCGTCTGCATATCATCGGTATACGCCTGGACTTGCGACGGGAGCGGGTGAGATGCAGGGGGAGGTTGGGGCAGGAGAGAAGAGGAAGAGGAAGGAGGATGCGGGTGTGACTGCGGGTACGGGTACGGTTGTGGTTGCTGATAGCATGCAGGGTGTCGTGGGATTGGGTGCTGATAGAAATGGGACGACGATGGGTGTGGCCCCACAGCCGCCGCAACCGTCGCTGCCGTCTGCACCCGCACCTGCTATTACTGAGCCTGTTCAGGAGGAATCTGGAACAGGGATTATCGTGCAGCAGCAAGAAGAAGAAACGCAACGACAACCACCACCATGCCCGCCGTCTCAACCACCATCAGAAACCGTGTGTTTAACCCATCTTCCTTTTTTCACAATGGAGCTCTCACTCACGGTCACTCTAGCACCCATGCGGGAACAAAACGTGCCATAGGACGATCCCCAGCGGCGTAACAGGAACATTGTGCGAGAAGTGTCGTCTGAAACTGAAGAAACACCAGATCAAGGCGAGGCAAAGGTTTAAACTCGAGCCGAGGAAGTCGGTTTTGTCGGGATCAAGGAGGGATGAGAGTGTTGCTAGTAGAGAGGACGACAGTGCGGGTGCTGAGGCTTGATTGGTTTCTGTGCCTGCTCTTTCTTATTTTAATTTGGCATTGTGCGTCTTTTATTGGCTTTTTCTGTGGGCGGTTTCTCATTCGGATCAAGGCAGTTTGGTAGATAGTCATGGTATATGGGGTATTTTCTTTTTTATCAGGGAAGGATGTTCGTATTCTGTACGTCGAAGTTAATGGATCAATGTGTTTCACTCGATGCAGGCGCCGGCGGGGCCCCACATGGTTATTACTGCGCTTTCTGTCAGTGCCAGATTGGGCTGCTGTTCGGGGGACGAAGCTGTGTATCTCGCGGTCTTTCTAATGATCGTCACATTCTTTTGAACGCTCCAGGGCCGGTTAACATTGACAAAATACTACTTAGATCAGTGTGAGGAACTAGGAGATCCGAGTCGCATGAATGGATGATCGGTGGATGGATGGGCCCCGCGATGTATGGGCCCCGCGATGTGGAATGGCTTTCTTATAGCCTATCCCCTGTGAGTCACGCGCTAGCGAGACATGTCGAGAACACAAGTATCAGGTTGAAAATAATGACTGCCTGTCCGCACAATAGGCGAAGTCGAGTTCGAGGGCCCATAAAAAATACAAAGGAAGTGAGCAGAGTCCAGAGGTAAAGGTCCAATGGATTATGACATAGCCTCTTCGGTAGACACTGATGAATACTGGCTGTGTGGCGTCAATATTAGTTCGTGACCTGGATTCTTGCGCCTTCTGCACATCCAGATGCGTAAAATGTCCTATAAGCTCAAAATGTGAGTCAAATGTTGACGGACCAAGTAGAAGCATAACTTACTAGCTGTGAGCCAAATATTATGACGGCCAGCACCGGTACTAGATGGCAACGCTACTAAGACCTATCACACAGCATATGTAGCAATTGGCTTAGCCACTTACACGATGCGAGGATTATATCGAAGGCTTGATCATGCTTCGAAGTCATGACAAAAGCTATTGCCACTCTAATATGCACGTCCTCATAAGTCCACACACCCTGATCATGAATCCAGCTGGACGTACCCTAATGCAAGGGAGCCCAGCAAGCTGAAAAGCATTACTCGGACAACCATTGTAATTGACTGGCTACGTCCAGAAAGCACATTTCGGTTTTGATACAGTCTAACACCAATGATACCTGCAATTGATAACTGTGACTCAGAATCCAGAGAGAACATTGAGATATACATACCTAGCATTCCAACGATAGGTATCATACAACTCATGACAATCAACGCCGAAATCTTAGATCTAATAATTCACATCAGAACATAGCCAAGGTTCTATTTTTCAATGAAACGTACATCGCGCGACTCGTAGAGTCGCAGTATGTGCCGTTTACAGACCTTCTGACAGTGTCCGGATGGGAGGCTCCATACTGCATACGAACAATCAGCTTGCTTCCTAATGAACACGATTTCTGTTCAGAAGTTCACCAGCAAAACACCCACGAACATCACGAGCCACACAATGTACGGGATGATCAATAGCTACATCGGATGCATCGGCATAAGTATGGGTCACCCAAGCGAAAATATCTGGCTTACTGCCGCCACTGCACCTGAAGTGGTCCTAAACGGTGCATTTGCTAAGATACGGCGAAGATTTAGGAGCATCTGCTCGGAATGGGGCAGATCAACCAAATCAACCTCTGACAACGGCTGCAGAACCACTAACATGAGTTATCAAACCCAATGTCGCGCAAGCAGTCCTAGAGAAATATAGCTTTTAGTCGAGCACATGGCATCAGAAGCTTTAGGCGCACAAACTCGGAGCAGCATTTATAAGCGCTGACTGGAATAGACAGAGCCCAAAAGCGGGTTCTGGTCCCGTACGCTGACCAGCAATGGCGAGAACGCTGTAAGAGATGGACGAAAGTATCCAGGATAATCCAAAACTATACCATGTCGAGTATCGCTTTACGCCTGGACCAACAATGGCAGTGAGGAGAATTATGATCAAGCCAATGCCACCGACGAGTTGAAGAACAATGAAGGCAGCAGCGATACCACCATGGATCTCTGCTTCAGAGGGATCTGTGGGTCATTAGATGAGAAAAAAATCAGTCAAACGAGGCTTACCCTGGCGTGACGATAACAACGGAACGAACATCCTCAGAATGAGCGATCGATTTCGATGGATATATAGGTTATCAATGTGCCCTGCAACTCGTGAGCTCCGAGATGGCTGGGCTTTCCTGAAGGGAGCAAGCGAAAAATTTAAAAGACGAAAGTACTGGATGATTGGTCTTCTTCTGGTCGTAGTTTTCACTGGCTTGTCAACTTGACTCTGCATGACGATTCGCCGACTGTAGCCATATGGATGGGGTTAACGTTGTAGAGATCAGATGTCGTCTGGCAGATCCAAGTACGTGGAAAGATCCGTTACAATGGACAGGTAAGATTGATGATCTGAAGCTTCCCGTCATAAAGAAGAACACAAAGAAAGAGACGAGGGAGCCGATGCTGAAGGAAGACATCGTTGAGCAAAATGAGAAATGTAGCATGACTCTGAGTGTTCAATAACCAGTCAGGTTATGTTGGCTCTTGCAGGCGTTAAGGAGCATCTCACAGGCTCCGAGGCTGTCCATTAATTTCTGGACAGTTGATCAACGTTCAGCCCTCATTGCTCAGAAGCATAGTGAAGCGCACCAGTCTACGGATCGAAAACGAGGTAACGTGAGTCTACACAAGTAATACACACTTCCTCGGATTTGGCGGGGAGCAGCGACCGCATAACACCGATAATGGCCTGCAGATCAAAGCGCTTCATGCCTGCGCTGAATCGGTGATGGTCAATGAATGACAAGGCCCCTCGCCGAGTTGTAAGGGTTAAGTTTTGCTCACTCCATCCTACTACACCTAGAGCGTATCTTCATCATGCCTACTCGTTCCCATCAAGATCATCGTCGCTGTCGTCTGCAGCCTTCCTCCTCTCGTTCCGACGAAACCCTTTCCCGAGCCTCCACCGCTCATTTACAACATCGGCATGGTCCAATCTATTCCTCTTTAACAGAGGTACGTATTTATCCTGCGCTGTTCTCTTGTACGCTCCTCCACCTAGAGGTATTAAAAGCTTGACTGAATCCGTCGACGAGATGGACTGTGTAGTCTTCGACGGCAGGTGGAGGAGCGAGGCGGCGGCGAGGAAGTGATTATTTAATGTGGTGTATATCTGTGATCCCGAATGTATAGCATGAAGCTGGTGGTAGAGCTCAGTGCCTTTCCCATTCCCGCTATCCTCCTTCGAATCAGAAGAGTCGATACGCCAATCCAGTTCGGTCTCGGGGTATCCACAGTCCCACAGTATCAAAGGCAGTGCATCAGCCATCTGGTATTCCGGTTTACAATCGATGACTTCAAGAGGCGCCTGGGAGTTATCGTCTGGCTTCTCCAATCCGGATTCCACGTTCATCAAGGCAGTGACCACTGACGGATCCTCCAGGCCCGCTCCCACCATGAACAGGACAGCCATAATGTGCCTCACTTGATGATAGAGAAATGCGCTGCCGATCAAGTTAAACACATACATCCCATTCCCATCACTGTCAACAGAGACTGCGTCAATCTCGGCGCGCATGACGTTCCTCCTGAACATCGTAATCTGCTTTCCCGGATCAATTTTGCACAAATTTCGGAAATCGTGTTCGCCGACGAGGCGCGCGGCGGCGGCGCGCATGCGCTCAACGTCCAGTCCGGGGTCAGAGATGGTGTCGGATGAGAAGAAGTATTTGTAATGTCGATGAGTGCACGAAAAGCGAGCAGAGAAGGCGTTCGAAACGGGGGACCATCCAAGGATTCGTATGGTAGGAGGAAGAAGGCGATTTAGCATGGAGAGGTAATCGTGCTCGAATTTTGGCTTGTTCTTGGGTGCAGGTATAGACAGACTTGAATTCGACTGTGGTGCATCCAAATCGTCCTCGTCAAATCCAAATTCAAGTCCTGGAATGAGGTTTGTGTTATCCTCTAGCGCCACTGAAGCCGGTGTGCCCCCGTCACCGGGAGGAGAATCCACTGCCGATGGTGTCGCGGGAATCTCGATGTTCGTCTCTCCTACTTCCGGAGTGCTACTTGAAGTAGTGCCTTCTGTTGTAAGAGCGCTCCTGACCCAAAGTGAGATAACTTGTCCTGCAGCACTCACCCCACGATCGGTACGGCCACACTTTTCCCATCCACATCCTTCAAATCCTGCCTCGGGATCTATCAGCCTGGCTTTGACGAGGGCATCGAACAAAACTGCTTCCACCGTGGGAAGCGCAGTTTTCATGTTCTGGAATGCAAGTCCTCCATATTCCCAGCCAGAATAGCAGAACTTTAACGCAATTTTCCGCCTGGAATGGTTTGCAAAGTGGAATGCCTTCTTGTGTCTCGGTTTCGGCGACGGTGGACGCTGCTTCGGCCTATGATCCAGTTGCGTCAATCTAGCAATGAGCTCTTCTCGAGACCAGCCATCGTATATTGAGGAAGGTGGCTGCGGCGATACCATGACACGTCGATGAATGGTTGTACTTGAGCGATGGCACCTGGATAGGAGTCCGACAGTCATGTACTACTAAGGTGGATGTAATCGGAGTCAGGACCAGTGCCACAGTCGCAAAGTCACGTCGGAATTCGGATAAAGTTGATCGCCGAGGTCGGATCAGTAGAGACAGCCCTCCTGCTCGTCCTTTCTCTCGGATCTACCACAAAGCACCATGCTACATTAATATGAGGAAAAATGAGGCTTAATTCAGATAAAACAAAAGGGCTTAATTGGGAGTTGAACCCAAGACCTCCTGCAATTGAGAATTCTAACACCCAAAGCAGGAATCATACTACTAGACCATTAAGCCATGTTTAAGGAGAACTTCGTAATCAGTAAGAACTAGCGGCAGACTGCTACACAAGTTGACCCTTTGCTCTCATGTGAGTTGTATAAGACATCTTCTCCCATTACTATGATATGTGAACCCATGTGTTTGGTCAAGCGGGATAACCGCTGATGAAAATACCGGGACTGAGATACTGACCCCCAAATTACTGGGACTGACGTTGTCCGCGAATTCGAGGACAACCCAAATAAGCGGCCTTGCCGAGCTTTGACGCCGGGTAGCTTCTAGGGCACGTGTCACGTGCCCTAAGTCCCGGGGTTAGCCGGCTCGGTCTAGAGTTCGGGCTAGCCGGTTTAGGGTGGGAACATCAATTTAGGGTTTGTTACGGTTTCTTTTTAGGGTTTTTTTAGGTTTTTCTTAGGGTTAGTTTAGGGTTCGGTCCAGCGCGCCCTCTCTAAGACATAAAATATTTGTGGCCTCGCAGTATAATATTACGGACAGAAAACCACATTCGGGTCACTGGAAAAGCTTAGGTAATGCCCCAAAGCGCGGGAAACGCGCGTGAATCGCGCGTTAATAATTGGGTCACATGATTCTGGAATTCGCGGAGCCGCTTATTTGGGTTGTCCTTGAATTTGGTAATTGGCTCGATACTGGAAGGAGTGAAGTAAATAAGAAAAATAAAAAAATAAAAAATAAAAAATTGGAAAAGGAAGGAGGGTGATGTCAGCGGCACATGGCAAACTTCGATACTCTCCTGCTCCAGATTTGCTCGGAAATGT